>PVIC010022147.1:0-27866 GCA_004025085.1 Thryonomys swinderianus
AAAAAAATCTCTACTCTGAAAACTACAGCACTGGGAAAAAAGAGATAGAAGAAGTTATCAGAAAATGGAAAGACATCCCCTTTTCCTGCGTAGGGAGAACCAATATCATCAAAGTGGCTATAGTCCCGATTATATAGATTCAATGCAATCCTGATTGAAATCCTAACAGTATACTTCACAAATGTAGACAAAAGCATCCAAAAATTCATCTGGATTACAAAAGACCTAGAATAGCAAAAGCAATTCTAAGCAATAAGGATACAGTGGGGGTATTACAATCCCCAATTTTAAACTTTACTATAAAGGCACTGTGATAAAAACTGCATGGTGCTGGCAAAGTAACAGACCTGAGTACCAGTGGAATAAATTAGAATATCCAGAAACAACTCCAGATACACTAAGCCACCTCATCTTTGACAAAGGAGCCAAACATCCTCATGGAGGAAAGATAGCCTCTTTAACAAATGGTGCTGGAAAAACCGGGCTTTAACCTGCCACAAATTAAAGCTAGACATATCTATGTCACTGTGTACAAAACTAAAATCAAAGTGGATTAAAGATTTCAATGTAAAAACAGAAACATTAAAACTACTGCACAACAGGTTAGGTAAAACTCTTGGAGACATTGGTTTAGGCAGAGACTTTATGAACAAATCCTCTATAGCATCAGAGCTAGCAGAAGAAATCAACAAACGGGATCTTTTTTTTTTTTTATTAAAAAGCTTCTGCAGGCCAGAGATTTAGCTCAGTGGTTCAGGCACCTGCCGCGCAAGTGCAAGGTCCTGAGTTTGATCCCCTATAACCACATACAGTGCTGGGCGTGGTGACTCATGCCCACCAGCAATCAATACCACATACCACAGTGCCAGACATGGTGGCTCTCGCCTGTAATCTCAGCACTCAGGAGGCAGAGACAAGGGGATTGCTGAGTTTGAGGTTTGCCTGGGGTACACAGGGAGTGCAGGGCCAGCCTGAACTACAAAGCGAGACTGTGTTTCAAAAAAAAAGCTTCTGCACAACAAAGAAAACCACCAGCAGAGTGAAAAGATAACCAACAAACTGGGAAAGAATGTTTATCAGCTGCGTTTCAGAAAAAGGTCTATCTCAAATATATAAAGAGCTTAAAAAAAATCAGTCCCCCCAAATTTAAAGACTTAATTTAAAAATACGCAGCTGAAATGAACATTTTTCAGAAGAAGAAGTAAAAGCTGCCAAGAAGCATATGAAGAAATGCTCAACATCACTGGTCATTTGAAAGATGCAGATGTAAACAACACTAAGATTTCATCGCACCTCACAAAGAAGGGCTGCTATCTTGAAATCAGCCAGCAACAAATGCTGGCAAGGCTGTGGAGAGAAAGGAATCCTTCTCCACTCTTGGTGGCAGTGTAGACTGGTACAACCTCTATGGAAGTCAGTGTGGAGATTCCTAAAGAAACTAGGATTAGGGCCAGAGATTTAGTTCAGTGATTCTGGTGCCTGTCTGGCAAGCACAAGCTCCCTGGTTAGATCCCTGGTTGCCACATACAACAACAACTGTTCAGTTTTACAAATTGATATTGGGGTATTTAATATTTTTATATCCTCTTCATTCAACTTTGGAATTTCATATGTGTCTAGGAATCTATCCATTTCTTCTACATTTTCCATCTAATTGGAGTACAAATTTTCACAGTAGGTGTTCATTATCCTCTGGACTCCTGCTGGATCAGTGGTGATTTCCTCCTTTTCATACTTAATAGCATGTATTTGAGCCTTTTGCTTCTTTTGTTTGATAATGTTGACTACAGGTCTGTCAATTTTGTTTATCCTTTCAAAAAACATTTCTTAGATTTGTTGATATTTTGTAACATTCTCTTAGTCCCCATTGTATTAATTCCTGTTCTGATCCTTGTAATTTCCTCCCTAGTATGAGCTTTGGGTTTATCTTTCTTCTCTTTTTGTAGTAGCTTGAGGTTCAGCATTAGATTATTTGACTTTGCTCTATTTTCCTGGTGTAGGTATTCACTGCTATGAATTTCCCCTTGCTTTCATTGGGTCTTGTAAATTCCTGTATGTTGTACTGGGGCAATCATTTAATTGTTCAATTTCTTCTGTGGCCCATTGGTTGTGCAGCAGTGTTGTTCAATTTCCATGTATTTATGAGGATCTTGGGATTTCTTTTGCTATTCAGCCCCAATTTCAAGGTACTATGGTCTGACAGTATACAGGAGATAATTTGAATTCCTTTTCATTCACTTAAACATGTTGTATGAAGTAGCATGTGGTCTATTTTGGAGAGTTACCCATGTGCAGCTGAAAAGAATATATATTCTGACTTTATGAGATAAATACTCTGTAGGCATCTCTTAAGACCATTGTTCAAAGGTTTGGTTCAGTTCAAGTATTTCCTTGCTGAGTTTTTCTCCAGTCAATCTGTCTATTTGTAACAGTGGGGTATTGAAGTCCCTTACTACTATTGCATTAGTGTTTATCTGGCTTTCCATCTCCATTAATATTTGCTTTGCTTTTTTACAGTTTTCTGTGGCATGGAGAATTGTTTTCCATACTTTTACTCATAGTCTATGGCTTTCTTTCTGAATTAGGTGTGTTTCTTATATGCAGTATATTGTATGTCTTGTTTTTTAATCCATCCTGCTAGTCTGTGTATCTTAATTGGCACATTGATGTCATTGAATTAATGTTTATGACTGATATGGACTAATTTGAACTGTCATGACGTTTTTCTGTTCTTGGCTCTTATTCTTTGCTTGTGACCCTTTCCATTCAGTTTCTTGCCTTGGCCAATGGATTCACTCTGCTTAGTCTCATGAGTTTGTGCTCATTTATTTTTTTTTGAAGATATTCTCTACAATTTTTTGGAGTGCAGGTTTTGCATTTGTGAAGTTTTTCACGTGTTCTTTGTCATGGAAATATCTTACTTCCCTGTCAATTTTGAAAGATAGTTTTGTACGATATATCAGTCTAAGTTGGAGGTTCTTTCCTCCAAGGCTTGAAACACTTCACTTCAGGCTCTCCTTGCTCTGAGTGTTTGGGTGAAAAGTCTGCTGAGATACTGATGGGCTTCCCTTTGTATGTTTTTTTTTCTTCTCTAACTGCTTTTAATATTTTGCTCTTTTGTTGGATATATGGAACCTTGATAATTATATGCCTAGGTGTAAATGTTTTTATAATATGGCCCTTTGGAGTTCCATATTCTTCATTTATTTGTATGTCTAGTTCTTTTCCTTTTCCTGTGGTTTTCTGCCATTATTATCTGTGAATAGTTTTTTTTTTATGTCTTTTGCATTGTCCCTGCTTCCTCAGTGACTCCAATCCATCTTATGTTATTCTTCTTTGTATCATCTAGGAGCTGTTGGATTGATTTCTCATGGTTTCTTGCCATTTTCCATAAATTATACCTTTCCTGTTCATTGGTTCTGATCCTGTCCTGTAGGTCTAAACTTAGGTCCTCAGCTTCATTTATCCTACATCATACACTTTCATTCTCATTTTTAATCATCTGGAACTCTGTTTGAAGCTGTTTAACAGGTTCCATTGATTTTGCTACCTCAGATTCTATCATGCCCCTGAACTCTTCTATAGCCTTATTAATTATATCACTCACTATGGACAGTATCTCTGTTTTCATCTCAGAGATTATTTCTTATGTCCATTTTACTAGATCTGCTTTTGTTACCAGCTCAGATAGTCCTGGTTATTGAGTTTTAGTTTGCTCTATTTCCCTTTTCCCTGAATTCCCCTGTGGAGAATATCTTTGTATCAGGTTTTTGAATTTTTTTCCAGGATTCCCTCATTTTTGTAGTGAGTGTCTGTTTGTTTTGTTTTCTGATGTGGTGGGCTGGGCAAAGGAATGCACTGCAAGCCTCTGTCTATGTTATAGCACTGCTGCTGCACGTATTCAGTGCCCACAGATAAGCACATGGTGTCTCTGGAGGCTTTTCCCCCTTGCAACAGTTAAGTCCAGTCTGGCCTACAAGGAAATGGAGGTTCTGTGGCCTTTCAGTTTCTCCCCGGTCACAGGAAAGTAGGGATCCTGGGCCTCAGTCATGGAGTCACTTCTCCCAATGGGCCCACACAGAGTGGAGAGCCCATTTCCTTCTGGTCTGGTCCTGGATGTGGGAAACCTGGTGGCAGAACACTGTGGAATGGTGCTCGGTCCTCTCCTTGTTATTTTCAGATATTCAATTAACTGATGTTGATATGTGCTAGAAATAGTAAAAGTATTTCTCAGCTCTCTCTCTCTGCTATTGGGGATGGAATTTATATATTGTAGATAATATCTTTTTAAAAATATGGAACGCTTCACAAATTTGCATGTCATTCTTGTGCAGGGGCCATGCCAATCTTCTCTGCATCATTCCAATTTTAGTATATGTGCTGCCAAAGCCAGCACAGAGGCTGACAAGGTAACCAGTAGTCAGTCATGCAAAGGTCACTTTCTCTGGCCCAGTGGCCTTTTCACTTGGAAATACAATCCAAGATCAATGTTGATTTGAAGAGACCACCTAGCTCCAGGCATCAACTTTCTAAAGGCTTTATGGTGTGGTTCTCTTAAAGAAAAATAATTTCAAACCTGTGATATTTATGTTTTATTGCTAGTGAAAAGAAATGATTACTGTGGTTAGTGTAACTGCTTTCATTGAGAAATGGAAACCAACTAGTGGAAAATACATTTTGTGGCTTTGTGTAGGAAATTTAAAACAAAATTCATCACTTTGGGTAGCTTTCAGAAAGAAAAGAGGGCTCTGGATTTCTCTGATTTTAATTGTCCAGAAAATTGGGTAGGGAAATACAGGGGGTATGAATGGTGTTACCACAGAGAGAGTAATGGTGGTCACTGGCACAGAAGACAATAGGACAATGGGACGTGTTCCAGACCAGCTGGAGGCTCTTAGGAGCAAAAGACTTACTCAGAACCATCCTGCACTGGCCCAAAAGGCAAAGGCCATAAGATTTACATGTACAGTTTAAAGAAAACAAACAAACCTTAAGAACTCTACTCTTGATTTGAAACCCAAGCAATTTTACTTCAATGGATGAAGTTAAACCTACATATAAAGATATAATTTTCATCACTATTCAAGGAGCGCTCTCTCTCTAACTTTTGGCTTTAGTAATAATATTAACAAGATGGGCCAGAGCAGTTCAGTTTCAACTAGTTTGCCATCATTTAGTTTTGGCTCTTTGAGGGCTAGTTTTTAAATAAATAATACTGATTGTTGGATAGAAAATATTTTTCCTAATTATGCTTCCTATCCAACATCTCATTAAACAGTATAGTAATACCCTCAGTTCACGAGGACTTCTGTTTGCAAATAGTTTGGCTTGCAAGAAAAAAGCATTCAGCAAAATTTTGTTCACAAACTTCACATCAGGAGACAATCATGGCTATCTTCCTCACACAAACATAAACACGGTTATCTTCTCTAAAACAATTAAATTCATAAAATGAGGTACCACTGTATATTCATAAACTTTATATTTGCTTGAATGTATGTCCCATAACAGTGTGTCTTCACAAACCACTCTTAAAAATGGAGCTAGACTAAGTGATCCTTTCACTCTTCCACCCATAATACTTACACAGCAAAAATGACTGACACCAATATATGGGTGATTCCATAGCTTACATGGAAACTGAAGTGTTGGCAGATTACTTGGCATGTCTAGTAATTCTTCCTGATTACGTGAATATATTTCAGAAATGAATTATTCAAGCTAGTTCAGATTTGTGCATTGATCTTGGAATAACTCTCCAATATTTTAGCAATGATTTGTTTCCATTGCATAGCTCTTATTTGTCCCATACTGCAGGAGCATAGCTTAATACCAGGGGACATCACCATGATCATCTCGATGGCTCAGAGGTACAACATTATAGACTTTTTGAAGTACATCATGGTAAAATCAGAGCTGCAGGTTCAGTAACTGCATGAGGAAAATATGACTGAATTGGGTAAAGGGTCAATTTTGCATTAATGAGAGTAAATGCATTCACAGGAAATATAGACTAATTAAACCACAGCTTGCACAAAAAATTGCCATATATGATGAGTTTATATCTCTATTATGAAAGGAGTTGTACAAGGCAAAAAAAGCAGCTGAGTCTCTGATAAATGAGGTACAAAGTGCAGAGAGAGATAATCCTTCAATAAGTAAATATGTCTATTATATAAAGCTGGGGGAAAGTTGAATCCTATTAGTAACATGACAAATACAAATTTTAAATAGAAATCATTTTTTCATCTTTTAAATTAGCAAAGAATTGAAATTAAAATATAAAAAGCTCTCAGGTTAGAGTGGTATTCTAGTGGCATATAGGTTGCCAATCACCTTTTAATTGGCTCCTCCTTTTAAAGAACATTTTGGGGTAAGAATGATGGTGTGTGCCTGTGACTGTAGGACTATGGAGGCTGTAGGAGGTTGATCACCACTAGTGCAAGGCCAGCTTGGGCCACACAGAGAGAGCCTGTCTTGAAAAGCCATGTGTATATAGAGAAAAGAATATTTTGGCAATAAACATTGAGAACATTAAAAACCTGTACATTTTTGGTTAAGTACTTGTTGAATAAATAACCTCTAAAGTGAAAAATGTCTTATGCAATAAAGCATCCATTGCAGAATGTGTCAAAATTATGTTAAACAAATGATGAATTACATAGCCATTACATGCATTAATGAGTATTTGTACATAAGTAAAAACTGTCTGTACACTCCTGGTCATTATGACAGCTTGAGCTCTGTTAAAAATTCCTCCTCTGCCTCAACTTCATTAAAATCTTACTTAAAATATGATTTAATATCCAAATGTTCATTGTACATATAGTTAAAATTCCAGAGGACAAGTAGAGACACAAGGGAGTATTAAAACCTTTGAACAAAGAATTGCTAAAAATTTCTTAGTCACAAGAAAAGTTTTAGAGATAATGGGAATGTTCTGAATTTTCAGCCACTGAACTCAAGGGTATGTGTAGTTGTCAAAACTTATGTAGTTGTAATTAACTCGTGTCATATGCTGGTAGAAATTTCCCAATGTTGAGTGTGATATGAAGTGTATATAAAATGTGCCAATAAAAAATTATGTAGTTGTGTAATTTAAATAAATGTATTTTATTGTATATAAATTGTATCTCAATAAAATTGGTTTCAAAAGTAAAATATACAATTAAAGTTTTAAAACCTAAAATAAGTTTAACATTAAAACTGTCTTAATTGAAAAGTTTGTATTAGTTTTTTTCTACCCCCACTGGGTATCAAACTCAGGCACCAGTACCAATGAGCTAAATCCTTGGCTCCCAAAAGTTGAATTGTAGGTGAAATACAACCCAAACAGAAATAGAGAGTTGGGAGATAGACATAGGAAATCCACTGAGAAGTCCCAAACAAAATAAGAGGTAGAAAATGTGAGTAGGCTATTAAGACACAGAGGGGTTAGAAGGATCAATTCCAATATGTATGTAATGAATATAGAATAGATATAGAAACGCCAGAATAAACAATAGAGAAAATAGGGAGATACATTTAAATAAAAAAAGTTTAGATTCTCCAATTTTAAAGAGACAAATCTTAAATGAAAGGAGCATACCAAGTACTGAAGAAAGTAAGTAAACCAATACATATGTAACAAATTCATAGTGAAAGTGAGGATATTAAAGACACAGTGAAAATTCCAGAAGTATCAGAGACAAAATCAGATTATGGGCTTTGAAAACTCATCTGTGAAGTATTTGTATAATAAACAAGAAGTCTCAATTTCAGTCCTGGAAATGCTGACTTACTAGTCTACCAGTGGTCTTCATTGACCTCTCTACTGATTCTTCTACTTAGTCATCTAATGCTAATTTCTCTGTTAGCAGTGACTTCTCTGCTAATAGTATAGGTAACAACTTTGGTTATTATCTGCATATGTGATGAATTATCTGTTTTTCTAGCTAATTCTTTCGGTTTTGATACATATACATTATTTTATGACCTAGAAATAACAATAATATTTTACTGCCTTTTGCTAAGTTCATAGCTTCTTTGTGCTTTCTAATTGCACTGATTACATCTTCCAGAGCAATGTTAAGTAGCAGTGAACATCTTTGTTTTACTTATTACTCATTATTTTACACTGCCAGGGTAAAATCTTAAATTAGCATGATGTCACCCTGAGGTAGAAGTGGATTCTTTAATATAATAAAACATACGTCTCAATTTGTTTTATTTATAGATTCTTTATGAAGAATGGAGTATCATGTAGTATTCATTTTTGTCATCTTTAAAGATGACCTTATAATTTTTCCATTTTGATTTATTAATATCATAAATTACATTAGTAGCTTTTTATGTGGAATTATCGATGTACTCTCAGATAAAATGCTGTTTGATCATGATTTATTATTCTTTTAATAATTGTAATTGCTGAGTTTGTGGTGTTACTATTTTATTTATAACATGTTCACAAGATAGATTTTTCTGTGTTTCTATCATATATGTGTTCTAGCATCAATTTTTTCTCATTTTATGAAAACAATTTGAAAGATTTTCTTTTTCCTGATGTTCTGTAGGAATTTAAATAGTACTAGAACTATCTGTTCTTTAAACACTAAGCAGAATTCTCCTGTGAGAACATCTGGAGTTGATAGTGGTTTAGGGGTTGCTTTGTATCAACATTCCAAGTTGCTTTGGTAATTCCTTTGTTTAGATTTTCAAATATCTTCTAAATTTCCCTTTGGTAATTTAATTTATTTCATCAGGAAAGTTGCAAATATAATATATTTTGTTTTCTTCCCAAACCATTTGGGTATGACTTATACTATCATCCCTGAATACTGGTTCAATTTCCTACACACAAATAAAGTATTCTTTATAATCATAATACAAGCATCAAATTCAGAAAACTAACATTGATATATCATTACCATCTAATCCTCAGCTTCACTTAAGTTTTACCAATTATACCAACACTGTCCTTTTATTAACAAAAATCAGATTCAGAATCTTGTGTTTTATTTAGTTATCACACTTTTAGTTTCCTTCAGTGTGGAACAGACTCAATCTTTCAGTGATAGTCATGATGTTGGCACTTTAAAACATTATATATAATACATATATTATATATAATAATTTGTTCATATATAATATAATATAATTATATTATATTATATTATTATGAGTGAAATGCAGGGATCCAACAGATTGAGGGAGGGGTGAGGGATAGGTAAGTTGATTAAGAAGAATTAAAATGTGTTGTGTGCATCTACCAACTGCTAACAGGGAATGTAATCATTATATAGTACAAACGTACCAATAAAAATAATTGCAGGCTAATGATTTTGTAGAATATTCCTTAGTTAAGGTTTGTCTAATGTTTCATTATGATTGGATTCTGATTAAATGTTTTTGCCAGAAATATCATAGACATGATGGAAAAGACTTTATGTGATTAAATTTATCATTTTTGTTTGTTTTCATTGTTGAGTTTTGAGTCCAAGGTGGAAAGATTTTTCTCACATTAAGATTAAAGAGGTATTCACTAACATTTAACTTTGGTATTTATTTATTTTCATATTTGTTATTATTAGAATTTCACATTTGCATCTCCAAAGAATATGGAGTTTCTTCTTGTATACATTAAGAGATCTAATTTTACATTTTTCTAAACAGCAATACAAATTTATTTCTGACTCAATGATTTGAAATGGTACTCTTAGCATATAGTAAATTTCTTCATGAATTTGAATTTTTTTTTAAGACAGGTCTCACTTTGAAGTTCAGGCTGGCTCTGAGCTAACTATGTATTCCAGGCAAGCTTCACATTTAGCAATCCTCCTGGCCTCCCTTCCGAATGCTGGGATTACAAGAATGAGCCACCACACCTGGCAATGGTATGTGGTTCTGATTGCTGGTTGTGGTATTGTTGTATGTGGTTGCTGGGGATTGAACCAGGGACCTTGCACTTGCTAGGCAGCCACCAGAACCACTGAGCTAAATCTCTGGCCCATGAACTTGAATCTTTATCTAGGTTTTCCAGTTGGTTCCACTTGTTTTTTCATGTACTGGCACCAAAGTACTTTAACTGTAGTGATTCTGTTATATTTTAACTATGGCAAAAGCATTCTTTCACATTTTTCTTTTTTATTGTTTAGTTATCTTTCAGACACTGTGACAAAAATGGCATATGGAACCTTAAGAAGGAAAAATTTATTTTGGGTCATGGCTTCAAAAGGTTCAGCACATGGTCAGCTGGTTCCATTGTTACGGGCCTGAAATGAGGCAGAATGTCAGGGTAGAAGGGTGTGGTAGAGCAAAGCCATGCCTCTGGCAGCCAGGAAACAGTGAGAGGGGTGGAGGACCAGATATGCCCTTCCAAGGTGTGCTTCCAGTGAGCTACTTCCTGCAATGGGGCTACACCTCCTAATGGGCCATTCACAGATAAACTCCTCCTGGTGTAATCCACTGATGAGGTCAACACCCTTCTGATCTAGGTGCTTCTTTAGGCCTCACCTCTGAACTCTGCTGCATTGTTGATTATGCTGTCAGTACTTCCGGCTTCTGGGGACACATTACAATTAAACACTCATAGCACTCTTTGTTCTTCCTGTCAACTCTTCAATGTTTGCTTTTGTTCACAAACTTTGCAAAGCTTGTTAGTGTTATTTGGCTTGCACTGAATAATATATAATGAATAATTCATGTTTAAATGAATTTTTAATAATGAATTCAGTAATCAGTTTTCAAACAAGGAGAGAGGACATACTTCACAATTGTTCAAATCTACGTTTCTATCTTTTAGAAGTCTTTTTAAAATGATCTCTCAGGCTGGAGATTTAGCTCAGTGGTTCCAGTGCCTAACTAGCAAGCGCAAAAATCCCTGGTTCATCCCTGGTAACCACATACAACAATAGTGGGCATAGTGACTCATGCCCAACAGCAATCAGCACCACATACCACATTGCTGGGCGTGGTGGCTCACGCCTGTTATCCCCAGCACTCAGGAGGCAGAGGCAGGAGGATTGCTGAGTTCTAGGTTTGCCTGGGCTACATAGTGAGCTCAGGGTCAGCCTGAACTAAAAAGCGAGACCCTGTCTAAAAAAAAAATTTTCCTATGAGTTTGGACGGTTACTGGTGAACTTTATTCTGAAATACTTACTGCTTTATAAATCAGATGGGTTTTTCTTGCTATTATGTAGAAGAGTTTATATTAAAACTAGACACACTTGTCTTACCTCTACAGCTTCTCCGCTTTTTTCTATGTTATTTGCCCCACAAATCACCTGTTTACATGCTCACCCATTCATCTATTCTTTTAACAACTGAGGGCCCAGCGTGGGCTGGGTGTGAGCCAGCACATGAGCTCCGTGGGGATGGTGCCCTGCTGACTCCAAGGCGTGGCGTGTGTGGCTTTATGTAGAGGCCTGGCCAGGGGCCGTCAGCATCCTCCCTGATAGTCATAGGGAAAGAACCCAAAGCTATGTGGAGAGTAATGTGTTACAGGGTTAGATCTGGTGATACGTGAGAAAGATTAACCTCTTCATTTTCTGAGCAGCTTATAGATTAACAGAAACAGTTATTACTTTGCAGTGTATTTTACTTCATGTTTGTATTTCTCTCTTTGAGAGGAGCATATATTAATTATTCATTGACTAAGAGTAGTTGGTTTATACTAGATTCTTATTACAGGAAATCTTTATTGAATGAATGAGTAAACTATTCTTATCATAGACTGATCAATACAGGATATGGTGTTGTCTTATTATTTCCTATATTCAAAATATTCACAGCGGAGAAAATTTTTTTTTCCTCTAGGAAAAGAATATAATCTTCCAGACGTACTATACTTTCAAATGGCATTAAAGTGACATGTGACCACTTTCTCATGGACTGTCAGGGCCTCTCAGAGCCTGTGCTGATACTGAAGGCACTGGATTCGTTACAACCACTTTGCACGTTTTCAGATGTCACAGTGTGTGAATTTATGGCTACTATCAAAGTTTTTACCTTTAGGTAAAAACAAAAACAAAATGAGAAATGTTTTAAAAAATTTAACTTTTAGATGAAAGCCACCGAACTGAGCAAAACCACCTTCTTTCTTGTTTTTAACCTTTTCTAAAACTTTAAAGTGGTCTCTTAGTGAATTTTTAAAGGTTAAGAATAGAGTGCTTGGGCCGGAGGGTTAGCTCAGTGGTTCCGGTGCCTGCCTTGCAAGTGCGAGGACCTGAGTTTGATCCCCAGTAACCACATATAATGCTGGGCGTGGTGGCTCTTGCCTGTAATCCCAGCACTCGGGAGGTAGAGATGGGAGGATTGCTGAGTTCGCGGCGGCTTGCCTGGGCACCATAGTGAGCTCAGGGCCAGCCTGAACTACAAAGCGAGACCCTGTCTCCAAAAAAAAAAAAAAAAAGCAAAAAAAAAGAATAGAGTGCTTTCAGACATTTTTGTGGTTTACTTTTCCAGACAGAGCTATTCACTTCTATTCTAAGTGCCATTCACCTGGTAGATTTCTTCACATGTACTCAGAAGCACATAGCGCCTCTCCATCATATAACTCCTGTTCTTCCAAAACAAAGAAAAAATGTCATAGGTAAAGGAGAGATCCAGGGAACGGTCTGATAAATTATATCTCTGAAGTAAGTGCCAGCAACCTTTCAGAAGCACCACCCTAAAGATCATCCATCTTATAGGCCGAGATCTTCAGCAGGTGAGGATAGAAAGAGGAGATTGTGAGATTACTGACAGCCAGCTCCTTCAGGTGGGAATAAGCAGGTGTGGACTTTTAATTCTCTGATTGGTGGGGGAGCCCTTACTTCCCCTAAGGCATAAGGAAGGAATCTTACCAAGGGAACTCCTGAGACAGGAAAGAGTTCTACTTTGCACTCTCAGAAAAAACACTCAGAATTCGTTGTGGTGGCCGACAGGATTGCTGTGAGTTTAAGGCCAGTCTAGGCTACTTAGTGAGTTCAAGGTCAGTCTGGAACAGTGAGGCCTTGTGTCAGAGGCGGGAGGGGAGGAGGAAAAGGGAGAGAGGAATAAAGAAAATGCACTGGAAGTGTCAAGAACAAAAGAGTAGACGTGCCACTGGGGGAAACGAAAAGTGGTTCTTTTTTTTATTGAATTTATCGGTACGTTTTAGGAATACATTATGATCACATTTATCATTGAGGATTTGTACTTGTGCATGATATATCTTGATTCTTACTTTTTCCCATTCTTCATCCTCCCTTCAGTCCCTCTACCCCCCATATACATAAGCTTTGTTTCCATTTTTCCTACCACATTTTTTCTTCCCCTTATTTGCTTTCCTCTACCTGCTCTCTCTAGCTCCTCTTCCCCTTTAAACATTTTCTTCCCACTTCATAATACCTATTGCACATTTTGGGCCTCATTTATACGTTCAGTTTCTCACACTAGAGAATTTTTCTGTTTACCTGTGTGTGCCTTATTTATTTCATTTGTGAGTATAGCCTCAGTGTGCATCAATTTAGCTATAAATGTCACACATTTATCTTCCTTTATGGCTGTGTAGTATGCCATTTTATTTATTTATTTTTAAAAAAATGTATCTTCTTTATCCACTCACCAGTTGATTGAGTTTGGGGCTATTTCCAAGATTTAGTTATTACAAACTCTGCCTCTATAAACTTGGTTGAACTTGTGTCACTGTGGTGTTATGCTTTTAATACTTTCTTGAATATATTCAGCAGGGAAATAGCAGGGTCATGGGAAAAGTGACTCTCTTGGTACTAAAATGTATAGTAAAGACTCTTCCCATCCTTACACTATGAAATCTCTCCCTTGCTTTTGACATTTTTTGCTTTAACATATGGTGTCAAATTTTCTCTGAGGGACAAGTCATTCAATGATTACATTTACTTCTCAGTCACTGCCATAGATTTTAGGATCAAGTGGTCACTCTTGATCCTAAAATATATAGGCTATCTCCCTATTTCTCCTACAGGAAATAGGGAGATAGATCTTTTGCAAATGAGAAGGGAGATGGGGGTAGGGTAGAGAATGGGCCAAAAAATGAATTAACCTGTGATATGCACATTCCCAATTCACAATAAATGTGATTATTATGTACTGAAAATATGAACTAATAAAAACACAGATTTTTTTCTTTTGAGACAGGGTCTGGCTTTATAGTTCAGGTTGGTCCTGAGCTCACTATGTAGCCCAGCCAAACCTCGAACTCAGCAATCCTCCTGCCTCTGCCTCCTGAGTGCTGGGATGACAGGCCTGAGCCATCACACCTGGCAAAAACACAAATTTTTATAAATGTAAACATCAACAAAAATATATGCTACTGGTCTCTTCTATAGCAAAAGGGGTTTTTAAGAAAGTCACTTAACAGTTAGTGGGAATGGATCTTCAGCCTTATAATTTTAGAAAGATTATTACATCTCAGCTTTGCTAAATCAATTTCATCTCTAGTCATATGAAAAGTACAATTAAGTCATGACAATAATCAAACACTAGTGTTTGGGTTTCCAATTACTTCAAATAAAATGGCAGAGGAATTAACAGAGGATGCCAATGTGTTTGGGCCTGCAATCATTTCAAGGTGAAAAAAGGGTCACTTTATGCAATCTAAGACAGTAAACCTTTCTCTGTGTCAAAATGCAGATATTAAAACTTTTCTTCCAGGGCAGAGATTTAGCTTAGTGGTTCCAGCGCCTGCCTCGCAAGCACAAGGTCCTGAGTTCGATCCCGGTAACCACATAGAATGCTGGGTGTGGTGACTCACACTCACCAGCAATCAATACCACATACCACAGTGCCAGGCATGGTGGCTCATGCCTGTAATCCCAGCACTCAGGAGGCAGAGACAGGAGGACTGCTGAGTTTGCGGCGGCTTGCCTGGGCTACATAGTGAGCTCAGGGCCAGCCTGAACTACAAAGTGAGACCCTGTCTCAAAAAAACAAAACAAAACATAACAAAAAAAACCTTTTCTTCCAAGCCAGGCTAACACAAGAATTCATTAAAAACACTGATGAGATTCATTCTGGCCTGAGAGGCCTGTACAAACTGTGATCAATAGCAGGTAAAAGGGATTTTGAAGTGCCGCTTTTTAATTGCCTCTGAATCCAAATAAGTTTTGATCTTGAGATTAAAGGTTACTATCAATATAATACTAAAATCAAGATTTTTTTTTTGAGACAGAGTCTCACTTTATAGTTCAGGCTGGCCCTGAACTCACTATGTAGCCCAGGCAAGCCTTGAACTCAACAATCCTCCTGCCTTTGCCTCCCGTGTGCTGAGATTACATGCATGAGCCACCATGCCTGGCACTGTGGTATGTGGTACTGATTGCTACCTGGTATTGTTATATATGGTTACTGGGGATTGAACCAGGGATCTTGCACTTGCTAGACAGGTACCGGAACCACTAAGCTAAATCTCTGGCCCCCAAATCAAGATTTTTAATGGTAAGTTTTTACTGACAATGTTTGATTAACTAAAAAATAATTTACTCATTTGTCATTTAAATTATTGAAGCCATTCTTTTGACTTTTGCCATAACATTAAAATTATCATTGAGGAACTGTCATTTTTTTCCACTGAAATCAGCTAGTCTTTTTTAGCATTGCATAAAAATAATATGAATGAAGCCACTTCAATAGAAGTAAAAGTGCCAACACTTAAAAATAAATTTAATAAGAGATTCTAACCCTTCCCAAGGCTTGAAAACAAGCAGAATATACAAGAAAGCCAAAGACATTCTGGATTTAAAACCCTTCTGGTAACTAATGATCAGCCAAAATCAAGGTTATCTATGGCAAAATTCACATGATTATGGTACATAATTCTAACATAAAATTGTCCTACTATTTAGTTAGTATTCTTATTTCTGGGGAAATGGTTAAATCACCTTTGCCAACTTAATGGCCTCAATTTTGGATTGCAATTTAACTATGATGGTATAGTTTGTACCTCTGATCAACAGTAGAAAACAAAAATCTTCCCTTATAATAAATAATAGCAAGGGGTATATATATTTCTGTTCCTCAGATGACTGTGTCAGTTTAATCAAATTTTAGTGCAAAGATTTATTCATCTTTGGTTCTGCATCAAAGACAAAAATTGATTTATTTGATTAACTGTGAGAATGGGGAAGAAGTCTTGCATATATCTTATTATTCAACTGTAATGCAGACATTAGAAAGAAACAATTTCAAGTAAATTGCCTCAAGTTGTAATGGTCAAAACAAAAATGTTAATGCCCAAATAGAATTTAGTGTGTTACGTAAGCGTGTGCAATCATTTAAAATTAAAACTAATTACTTTGTATCAGAAGCAGTCATAAAAGCCAAAATTGTGGCTCATTGTTCTCTAGTGAAGCATGAACAATTAATGACTGAGGTAAGCCTTCCATCCCCCGTGTCTGCCAGAGGATTTTACTCGTTTCGTTATTCAAATCATAACTCTTTAGAGCACTTTAGCTGCGCTAGGACTGAAATGACACTACCCCTCTGATGTCACCATTTGTAGTTCTGTCTCGCAGACGAAGCAGAGCTTGAGCAGGTCCCGTGGAACAAAGGACAATCCCAGGCCAGCTCTGCAACCTCAGGGCTTCCCATGGTTCCTCACCCTGGCCTGGTTCCTCCCCATATTCTGCGGTGCTCTCCTTAGATTCAAAGCTTCTCTCAGTCAAAAGTACCTGGTCTCATTTAATCTGTCTAGAGTAGAATATTTAAATTATTTGCTTTTATAGCTGAAAACTTTAATAGCACTTTTTATTTTAAAATATAAATGCCTCTATCAATGTCACTTTCATCCACTGTATACATTCACTCAGAATTTATTGAAGCTTTTACTGCTGGTGTTGGGGTAAAAATGGAAAAAGAATCCTAGAAACTCTGCCCCCAAAGAGATGACATAAAGTAGGCTGTATATTGAAAGAGGATTGGTAAACATATCATCCCAAACAGGTAGGAGATTGGAGGCTTCCAGAGAAGGAGCACTTTCATTAATTTTTGAAGGATGAGTAGAAATGTCAAGGTTATTATAGAGGAGGAAAAATAAAGACCTCCAACAGGAGTAGGTGAAAATTTATGAAGGCGAGGAGCTGTGAAAAAGCAAAAGGATTTCAAGGCATGGGCTACTGTAGTGTGTCCAGGTGCCAAGAAGTCAATTAGATAAGTAACTCAGGCTGGGTGCAGGGCCGTCGGGACTGGAAGGCTCTGAGCTTCCCTGGAGCATGATTGCAGGCGACGTCAGATGGACTGGGTTAGACTGCCCACAGAATGCTGGGCTGAAGACGGCCATTTTTCCGTATTTCTCAAAAGCCAGAAACCTGGTTTTAATGTAATTTCTTGGAATTCCCTGTTAGCAAGTATTTTTTAATTGCTGCTGTGTCAACACAATAAAATATATCTTTTCTGGTAGTTGGAATAGTGGCCCTGAATCTAGGTCCCAGCTCCTAGAACCTATGAATAGACCACTCTATATAGCAAAAAGAACTTTGCAGATGAAATTAAGATTAATATCTTGAGATGGGAAGATTGTCTTGGATTATCTGAAGGGGCCTAGATATAATGCGAGTGTCCTTATCAAAAGGGTGAGAAGGACATGCGACTGCAAAAGGGATGCAGCAGATGTGGTATGGCGAGAGGTTACGATGATACAAGGCAGGGTTCATGAACTGAGGAATGTCGGCTGTCCCTGCAAGCTAGGGAATGTAATAAAATGGATTTCTCCCAATCCTCCAGAAAAAAGTCCAGCTTTTCTTACACTCTTACTGTAGCCTAGCAAACTGATTTGTACTAACGGTCTCCCGAACTCTAGAGGAATAAATCTGTGTTGTGTTAACTGACTAATTTTGTGGTGGTTTACAATGGCAGCCATAGGAAACTAACACTATCTTCTGATTTATTCAGCCCCTGATCAGTTTGGAATCTGTTTTAAGACCTTGGTTTAGAGTTATGAAGTGTGGAGGATGGCTGAAATTAGACTAACAAGGCTAATCCCCTATGCTATTTCCACTACTTTGTTCAAAAAATATGGTTTACATGTCATTCTCCTCTGTAACATTGTCAGTTTCCTGGAGATAGGCACGCTATGCCTTATATTCTTTGCATCTCCATTGATGAGCAGAGACTTGGCAAATGATGCCAAGCTAATAAATAATTAAATAATTAAAGGCAACATAGAAGGAAAATCTGCAGTCAGATCATCAAGTGCTTGTTATTGTCATGTCAAGAAATTTGAAGTTTATTCTGAAGAAAATAGGGAACAAATGAAATATTTTAATCATAAAAGGGACATTGGCAGTTTTGCTTCTTAGACATTGACAGTTTAGAAAAGCATAGCTGAAACTAGCAGATTGATTGCTAAGCTGATGTAGCAATTTAATAATCGTTTAAAACAGAATTCACTCAGGGGCAATGAAGATATAAACAAGACTGACGAAAAATACTGTGATTTGAATTGGCATGACTTGTAAATAGACTCAGTATTGGGAGAAGAGAAAGACAAGTCTGGAATAACTCTGAAACTTGTAGTGGACCAAAGTGGGCTGAAAGAAAGGGAATTTGGGGAAAGACTAGTTCAAATTTTACAGGTTGAGTTTGTAATTCTGGTGAGACATCAAATGTTCCCTGGATTACCTTTTCTTGAGTTTAGCAGGAAAATTTAGAGCAGATTTACAAATTTTTGTCAGTAATTATTGTAATTGAAACTATGGATTTTGGTGATGTCACATAGAAAATGTGCATAGATCATGAAGACAAAAGAAGAGGAAAGATGATCTCCATGTCTCTAATATTTCTCTCAGATTCTTGTACTGTATCAGGCAGTAATCACTACAGGAACAGATTGGATATATACATTTACAAGGCAGGTTTCACAAGACCACTTGCAGTTAGATACAGAAGAATGGCAAAGTACCATCTGAGTGCTGGACATCTGAAGATCCCAGTCAAAAGTTGAAGGCCTGGAGTGAGTCCAAGTCAGGAAGCCTAGGGGCGGCCTATGCTGTGAGGCTGAAGAATCTATGCTGAAAGCCTAAACATGGATATCCAAAGGCAATGGCTGGAAGACTTCAACTCCTCTGAAGGAACAGAGTTTGTCTTTCTTTCCCTTTTTATTCCACCCAGGCAACAAGTCTATTGGTTGGTGCCACCTACACCCAGGGTGAGTCTTCACTCTTCAGTACGTCTATCATCCATACCCAGAAGTATGCTAAATTATTCAACTTGGCATTTCTTATTAAATTTTACACCACATTTAATAACCATACCTCCCAAATGAGGTCACTGTCCATGGTCTGGCTGAAGTCCAATTGTTTCCATAGAGCCCTTCCTTGAACTGCTGAAACATGTTCCTGCATTAGTGTCCTTAGAATTTACCTATCTTCTGGTGTACTCTCATGGCTCCTATGTACTCAGCTTGTCTTCTCAAATAAAGTCCCCAAGACCAGAGATCTTGCTTTGTACCCTTAGTTTCCCAACATAGAGAACAGAGTACACAGTAGTTATTTGAGAATTAGTGTGGCAGAAAGTACCTGAGTCAGGACATTTCATTTTCTAGTTCAAACTTTTTCCTCTTGAACTGAATCTCTTTCTGAACTGGGGAGCCTGAATTCATGATCACTCAGACCTCTTTCAACTCCTGTTATCTCATGTGAGCCAATACTAATTATTTTACTTTATTTTCTAAAAGCAATGAAACTGTGTATCATGCACATATTTCTTTAATTCTAAGATTCTATCCTATTCTATAATATGCATATTTAATATGATTAAAAACTATTCAGTGTTGTTATGTACATGTACTTACTCCCTAAAATAAATGTAATCATATATTGTGAATATATGTACTAATGAACATTTAAAAATTTAAAAACATACACTTTAAGATGAAGCTTAATGTAGGATCAAATGCAGATATTTAATAAGTATTTATTAAATTCACTCATTAAGCAAATATTTATTAAGCACCTATTATAGATCAGGCACTGTTTTAGGTTTATAGGAAATAGTCATATGCAAGATTGACAAGCTCTTTACTTTATTGGAGTTTATGTCATAGGAGAATGGACTAAATGAATGTATTATATAATATCAGGAGTCAATAGTGCTATGAGTAAAACTAAAGCATGGAGCTATAGTTTGGATATGGTGTTTCTCCAAAATGTGGATCTGTAGAAAGCTTGGTCTTCATTGTGGCAGTGTTGAGATAGTGAAAAGTTTAAGAAGTAGGGCCTACTGGAAGGCAGTTAAGTTATATAGGCTTCATCTTCATAAACTGATTAATGCTGCCTCTCAAAAGTGGGACAGGTATGTTGGGACTATATTAGTTCCTGTGAGTATGGGTTATACATGAGTCTCATACCCATCCTTTATTGCTTTTCTGGATGTACTCCCACCATCATGATATCATCTCCATCAGGCGCTCACCAGAGCCAGGCATGTGCTGACACTGTGTTCTTGAAGGTCCAGAATTCTCTGCTAAATGTATATCTTTTCTTTATAAAATACCTAGTCTTAGCCAGGCATGGTAGCACATACCCAGTTATTCCAGAGGCTGAGGTATTAGGATTTTGAATTTGAGGCCAGCCTAACATACCAAAACCACACTACAAAAATAAAAATTAAAAAGTGGATAAATATAATCAGCTTCAAGTATTATGTAATAACAACACAAAACAGACTAAGACACATAGAAAAGAAATGTGGTGTCCTGGGGATGGTTTTAGATGAGGTGGTCATCTTAATTTTAGCTTCATATGCAAAGATGTGGACATTAATACAGACTTAAACATGGACATTTGTGACAATAAACACAGGTGCAAGTATAGAGATACAGGTAAATGTAACTGTAAACTTTCTGGATATAGCACTATGTGGCACATACTAAGCTAAGGTGGGTCATACTCTCTGCTTTATCTTACTTTCATAACAATAGTTTTAAACAGGTATTACCACATTTTATAAATGGCAAAAAATTAGATTTCAGAGGCTTTGGTTAAATTATTAGTCATTAGCTATAGTGTCAATACTTTGGTTAAATTATTAAAGTTATGAACTATAGTGTCAATACTTGAAAACCACAAGTACTACATTCACATACCGTCTGTATAAATGACAGTGTTATGTTGACTTTTTGCACAAACTATTATAACCTAGAATAGGAAGGTAAGCTATCATGTATTCTGACTGCCAAGAAAGAAAATGTATTTTCATTTAAAATATATCCTAAAATTCACAGGTCCTTTGTGTATTTACAAATTGGGTAGAATCTTACACAGTGGTAGGGCCAAATAACTGAATATGAAGAGAACTCTAATAACAATATTGTTATTTTAAAAAGCAAATTTGTATAAAAAATGGCTGGACTGTTTATATGCTTGCATATGCACAGTATAACTCTAAAAGGATACAAAAATTGTTGGTAGCAGTGGTTACTGACAACTGTTGTTGTGAGCACAGATGAACAGTCAAAATTTGCTTTATTTACACTGTATATACACTTCAGAACTCTTGAAACATTTTATATATGCATGTAATGTATATTAAAATAAAGTTAAATTTTAAAAAATCTAAAATATGAATAAGGGCAAACAGGATATCCAAATTGTTGACAAAATAATCTTTGGCAAATAGATCTTTCTCTTTACAAAGATCACAAAATGATTTTTGAGAGAACTTTCATTAATAGCTAATACTAGAAATCAATATTATAATAAACTTGGCCTTCTTCATAATTGCTGAAACATAATCCTCTATAAACAAATAAATGGACAACTGAACAATACTATAGAGTAGAAAATGAGCAAATGAAAGATCTGAACACTACAATAAAAAGCAGTAATTCTTGAGCATGCATGGAAAGAATTATCTGCTCCCCAAACCTGTTTAAAGGTGTAATGGAATAAAAATTTGGATTTTTTTTCAAATCCACACTACATTTTCTCTTAAAACTTTCAAATCTTCTCTGAGAACCTATGAAGTAACATATTAATGTGAGTGGAGAGAAATACATGAAAATATAAAAAATTTCTTTACACAAAGCCACAAAAATGGCTAATGTCACCATTATCCTGTTATTTATTTTAAAGATAAAACACAGTGAATGCTAGTCATTTGCCTCTTTGAGTTATGAAATGTGAGATTTTAGATTTTAATAAGTGTGTCATCTAAAGATGTTTTATCTAATTCAAATTCATGCTGCTGGACTGAAATAGGAGGTGGAGTCCAGGGTACAACCTGAACACAATCAACTAGAAATCAGACCTGTTATTAACCATCCTTGGGTATAACCACTTGCTATTAAATATAATTGCAGCTGAGAAAGCATTTATCTGGCAATAAAAAGCTTTTTACATATTATATGTGTCAGATTTGTGTAGTTAGTCAGATCTATAATTAACTCTTCTTTATAATAAGCTGTGGGGAAGCAGTAGGAGGTAATGAAATCATGACAGGTGGATGCTCTGTATCATTTTATAGGCCAGTTAGTTACTAGGATGTGCGAAGTAGTAGGAGAATACATATCTGAAATTCACTATTACTTTTTTTTTTTTTTGAGACCAGGTTTCGCTTTGTAGTTCACGCTGGCTCTGAGCTCACTATGGAGCCCAGGCAAGCCTCGATCTCAGTAGTCCTCCTGTCTCTGCCTCCCGAGTGCTGGGATTACAGGTGTGAGCCACCACGCCCGGCTACTATTATTTTTAATTTCTGAGATTTTCTGGAAATAAGTAAACAACAGATTAGACATACACAACTTTGCATCTATGGAAATACAATCTTTTCCAGAAACTGATCACAAAGCTGCCATTTCCTTTCTGCCTTTTCTTGATGCAGCAAGTAGTTCATTAGGATGTCTACCTAGAGAGGGATACACTTAGAACAGAAGTGTCTTGGCATAAAATTAATTTGATTAGGCCAATCTGAGATTCTTCATCTATACCACCTTACTATTCTGTTGTACCAAAAATTCAGATACTCTTGAATCTTTTGCTGTTTTCTATGAATTATTAAATGGAAATTCCAATGGCTAGTCCACTTAATGGTATTCATTTTGTTTCCAAGAAGGGTTTTATTTATCTCTAATAATTGTTCACCAGATTGGGAGACTGAAAAAACACACACAAGTTGGGTCAAGAAAACCCAAGGGATTTATGTGAGTCATAGACAAACGGTGAGGATAAGAGTAAAATAAACTTCATCAGGAATATTTAAAAAATAGAACAAAATTTCCATTGAAATGATTTCAGAACAGAGAAAACATATTGGAAAATATCTCCTTTGACAAGACAGAGATTGGGACAGGGAATAACAAGTATAAAAAACTGTTCTTCTGGAACTGGAAGTATAAAGGGTCCATGATTACAGAGCTGTATTAGTCATATGATACATCTGAGACAAGAAAACTTCTGTTGGAAAGTAATATCTGAAACCATTTAATTCTACAGGTGGTCCTGTTATCTCAGCGATGGTTATGCAACTGAATCCTTTGCAACAAGTTCTCCTTTAAAGCCCTGAAGAGATGTACACTAATGATCAAGAAATTACTTTTTCCTGTCCACTTCAGTGTAATGTGCAGTGTCAAGATATCTTTATATGAAGAAGGCTCATCTGAAACAAAACTACATCCCAAAAGGGACAACCAATTTGGTCCCATCACTGGCTGTCTGTGCTGCTCTATCATCACTGACCGAATAGGTGTTATCACATTTCTACCAGACATAGGACATGATGACGGAAGAACATGAAAGAGATATGAATAAAGTCTTTTTCTTCTGGCTACCGAAGAAAAAGCACGTATTTGCTCAGAGCACATATTAGCATACTTAAACACATCAAGAATATACATTCCCAAATTGAGGGGAAGTAGTAGCATTTGACCAACTCCCCAGCACGTGGGAAAGACTGTAGTTACAGGCAATTAGAATGAGAGGCATTTCACATTGTCCAGACCTAGACCGTGCAAACTTTAGTATGTGTGATGGCTTAGGAAACATGAAAACACTGAGAGAGTTTGGATTTAATCCTGACTTGCAGCAAGAGTTTAAAAGATTGCGTGTGGGTGAGAGTAGCAAGGTCTACTCACATATTCAGAAAACAAAGTAAGACCAATTATAATTATCAAGAGAAGAAGAAAAGGCCATTTTGGAAGATCAATAAATACAAAATATAGAATCTAGGGTGTTTTTTTCTGATATTAAATAGTCCCTACTGTCATGTGTAAAAGCAAACTTTAGCTAAGTAAAAAGTCCCTTAAATTTTAAATTTGTTACAAAAGCACCTTTCTTGACCAAAGGTCACACAGTCATATGGATACTGTTAAGAAAACTACCAGTGAGCAAAAAGAGCAACTATGAATACTGAGTGTGAAAATTATAAATTCCTACACTAAGGCCACCTATTTCAACGTTAGAAAATTTTGACTCAGGACTCTATTGGTAGTAACACATAATAGCTAACAATGGGAAAGAAAGCAGAAAATGTATTATAAGCAGCCAGAAGTTAAAGGATATGTATACTTACTTGAAGTTGAGTCAATTATCCCAGTAAGAAAAAAACTTCATTAAAATATTTAATACTTTGTGTTTAAAAATTTTGCTCCTATGAGAGAGAAATTTATATGAAACTTATATGATTCTTCTCAAAAGAATAGCATTAAAATTTTCTAAAGATCAGACCGATTTTCTGAACAATTTCAGATGTTACATCATTTTTTCTTAGTTTCCCAGTATAACATGTGGTTGTAGTTACACAAGACATGCATAACGTTTGCTTCAAGAGAGCTGAATGAAGGGTATTGTATGAGTACAATATCTTCCTTGTCATACTGTAATCATATCTTTTCAGGGAAATAAGAAAATTTTAAGTAAAAATGTTTAAAGGCATATAAAGAAAAATGTCTATTTTAAAACCAGGCACATTTTTTTTTTTTTTGCAAACACAGTTTCTCATTGATTTCATATCGTACAAACTGGTCTAAGTGAGTATAAAAATGGAAATTGCCCAAGGCTGAACACAATCCTGATACAGCAGTCATACTTTGTTGCTTTTCTGTATTAACCGTTAACCCATGAAAATTGAAAGAGCTGAAATCTACAGAGTCTTGTGTTTGTACCTTGGGGCACCAGATCTGTTTCTCAGTGTGGCTTGAGAAACAGATGAAAATGGTGCCATGGTGTGAGAATCTGGGTACCTTTTTGGGGCCAAATGTTATAATACTAAACTTGGCAAGGAATAATAATCATAATTAACATCTACTGAGCACATCTTACTATTCTGAGTTATTTCTGTAAACTACTTTTAAAGCCCTATTGTAAGCACTATTATTACTATTCCTGTTCTAAATATGATGAAACTATGGCTGACAAGTTGAGCAACCTGACCACGGTGACAAATCTAGAAAGCCCTTGGCCCATGCCTATAATCTCAGCACTCAAGTGGCCAAAGCAGGAGGACTGTGGCAAGTTTGAGGCTAGTCTGGGCCACAGTGAGTTGAAGGCCATTTTGAACTGTACACAACCTATCCAAACCAGACCAGACAAGGCAAAGCAAAACAAACAACAACAGCAGCGACAACGAAACAAAGCTGGAAATCAGAGGCTAAATTCCTATCAGAATTCCTTCACATCTCAGTGGAGGTTTCCTTTTTTATTGATTAATTATTATACCTTTCAATCAACTAATAGAATTTTTTTTAAGTTGCAGTGTTATGATGTTGTATACCAGCATTGTTCTTTGCTGTTCAGTGTTAAGAAAGAAGTAGGATTTCAAAATAAATGTGAACCTATGGCCTACTTGTTGATAATCAGAAATATATTGATAATAGGCACCTTTAATATTAAGACAATCTATGTACACTCTTGGGAAGGCAAATATAACCACATAATATATCCTGAGATTTGTGCTCTTCTTCACTATGTTGTTCAGGATTCTTTTGGTTGCAAAGAATATAAACCAACTCAACTAAGATAAGGTAATGCAGTTTAAAATGTAAACGTTAAGGGTTTACTACCATCTTAAAACAAATCTAGATATAGTTGCTAAAACAGTATTTATCATTCATCTCCCAGTGTGGCTTTCCCCCATATTGCCTTGTTTCTCAAGGTAACTTCAAGTGATAATAAAATGGCTACCAGCCAGTCTAGTGTTGGTTTTATTTATTTATTTATTTATTTATTTATTTATTTATTTATTTATTTATTCATTCATTCCCAGTGGTTCTTAGCCTAATGTTCATGGATGTGACGACCCTGCTTGGGCCTCAGGCCGACCCTTGAACTACTCTCTACAGCCAGGGAACACTTTACTCTCAACTATTATGCATGAACCATTTGTCCAAGAGGATAGTTCAGTCCCAGCTGAACCATAAGCTTTATGTGAACCAGTGGAGGAGGGTGGTTCCCTGAAGAGTTGATTGACCCCAATATAAGGAAATAGATGCTGAGCAGGGGAAAAAAATAGATATTCATTATATCCATGTCAGCATACAGAAGGATAAAGTGATGAAGGAGATCTGAAATTCTTGATTAAAAGAACTTCTCTATAGTGAACTTACCTGTGATGAGTTAAGGCAAGAGAGAGCCAAAGGATATTAACAAGGTCTCAGTGAATCACATCAGTACAGCTTCAGCAGGGGGAAAATTCAGTGACTGTGGCAATCAGAAAAGATGTGCTCTTTGGGAAAAAAGTAACTGTGGAAGATCTTTCAAGACACATATATCAAAGTCTGGGTGTCTGAGAATTTCTGGGGGATGTGACTCTGTCATTAGCACAGGCACATGATGGGTTTACTTGTATAATCATAAATCAGCCACACATATGCAATTTTGTCATATAAGGTCTCACAGTGTTATTTTTCAGTATGCCTCAGTAGGTGATAACAGGAACCAGAGTGCTGGGAAAATAAAGAAGCTTTGCTGGTACTGTTGTTGTCCCACACACTTTCTTTCCTTTGGGACCTCCACCTGAAAAAACACCCCTTCAGCCCCTTGACTCTGACTGCAACCTTTAGCATAGAAGGTAGAAGCACTGCTACCAAATCCCTTTGCCACACCATATTCTGGAGATGGACTTCACATATATAACACTTATTGTAAAAGTAACTGCAAGTCATATGTGCACAAGAGTTTGTAGCTTTGCAAATCTATTGAGAACAATGCTGTCAGCAGTAATATCTTTAAATGCTAAGAGTACTGAATGGATATAAAGTATCAAAGAGCTTGATATTCTCTTGTACACGCAAATTACTTTCATTGAATTTGGCATGCTGCATAGGTTTCCATTCATTAAAAATTGTAGTTACCTAGTTCAGACAGTTCCTCACTTATATTGTGGTAACTTCACTTATTAATCAGTGCATGAAAACTTAGCACATAATTTCCCACTGAAAATTGATTATAAAAACTGGCTGGCTTCTAAGACTAGCCCATAAGTATTAATCAAGTAATTTGAATGTGTTTAACATAGTGCTTAGCATATTTTAAACACTTCATAGATCATGTGTATTATTAGTGATGAAATAATATAAACAAAATAATCAAAATAGCTTTTAAATAAAAAATGATAAGCTAATGGGTACTTGAAAATGACAGAAATACTCAGAAGGTGCTATAAATAGTTGTCTTTGATACCACTCTTAAAGAAGATATAGGGCCGGAGGGTTAGCTCAGTGGTTCCGGCGCCTGCCTTGCAAGCGCAAGGACCTGAGTTCGACCCCCGGTAACCACATATAATGCTGGGTGTGGAGACATGCCCACCAACAATCAACACCGCATACTACAATGCCGGACGTGGTGGCTCACGCCTGTAATCCCAGCACTTGGGAGGCAGAGACAGGAGGATTGCTGAGTTCGCGGCGGCTTGCCTGGGTACCATAGTGAGCTCAGGGCCAGCCTGAACTACAAAGTGAGACC
>PVIC010022148.1:0-27949 GCA_004025085.1 Thryonomys swinderianus
AAAAAAAAAAAAAAAAAAAAAAAAAAAAAAAAAAGAGTTCATGGCAAAAACTATTGTTTCAAATATTGTATGTGAAAGGAAATGGGAGCCCATATGATGAAATTCTTCTGTTTATTTAGGTTTTTTGAGACAGGGTCTCACTATGTAGTTCAGTCGGGGTTTGATGGACTATCTCTTATTTTTCAAACGGGGCCTTGTATGCATTACTTGACTTATTTGACGCCACAAGATGGGCCTTGTGTTACAGACAGTGTTTGGAGTGGGTTTGGCTGTGAGCTCGCAGGGGTGTGTCTGAGAATTCAGCGGGAGGCGAAGGGACAGGTTTTGGCAGGTCGCCTCTGTGGTGTTCCAATAGTTTCAGGAAAGGGTTTTCGTGCTTCTCGCCTGGAAACCCTTTTCTTTCTCCGTGGGAAGCTCCCAGACTCCCCCTCCCCCAGTGAGTGTCATCTCCAAGGCTAGGCATTCCTATGTAGATTACACAACCCCTGTCCTGGAAAGGTCTTTGGAACCATCCAGAATGGTTCTTAGCCCGGAGTCTGAGCAGAGTTCTCACGTGACCCTTGCCCCGAGACATGGGGAGAGCCGGCCTCTGGTGATGCCGGGAAGAGCCAGCTCCCGAGGCTCGCATATGTATGAGCCAAAGCCAATGGGCTTAGGGAGCAGGCACCATCTGCCCTTTGCCCTTCTTTCTCATGCGCGCTCATTTTCTGCTCAGCGAAGGTGTTGTGCTGAGAATCATTGGAAGATCTCTCTGGAGGATTTGGAGGACAGTGGGGATTTGGTAAAGAGAGACGAGCCACATAGATAACACTCTTATGCCTTGCGTAGAATCGTAGAATCACCGTCCTGTCCCTTCTCCACCGTCCTGACCCTGAGAAATAATGCAGTTTATAGCAGCGGTGGCAGCGGCAGCATGTCCGGGACAGTTCTCTTCCCAGTGGCTGTCGGACTGCAGGACTCTCGCCTGGACACGTTTCCCCCTCTCAGGGTTGGTGAGTTCCCACCTCCCTGACACCCTAGTGTCTGGGTCCAGAGCGAAGCTGGACCCCACTCTTCCTTCTGACTCAACCCTGGGCCGTATTCTTTTTTTTTTTTTTTTTTTTTAACTTTTTTGAGACAGGGTCTCGCTTTGTAGTTCAGGCTGGCTCTGAGCTCACTACGTAGCCCAGCCAAGCCTCGAACTCAGCAATCCTCCTGCCTCTGCCTCCCAAATGCTGGGATTACAGGCGTGAGCCACCACGCCCTGCATTGTGATATGTGGTGTGGGAGATTGAATTCGGGACCATTTCTCTCCTGTCTCTAAGTAGCTGGTGCTTGCTTAATAGGCTATAAACAAAGTGGCCGCGGTGCTGGTGATGAAGGTTAGGGCGTACTGGGGGCTGATCAGACCCCTCACTCTCCTGGGCAAGAGTACAATGAAGGGTAAAAGAGATGGAAAGAATAGTGTAAAATGTGAAGGGTCCGGAGGGAGATAGGCCTCTAGTGGACACTCTCGTCTCTCTCCAGTGGGCTCGCTCTTCTTAGCCCGCAAGAGGCATACGGGGAAGGACTTGTACGCCATTCTCGAAACGGTGCCTGCCAGTAGGTGTCGTTGGTAAATACGTAACCACTGAGTGGCTATGGGGGGAACCGAGCCCTCCCTCTACCCAGATGCTTATGTTCTTCTACATGTTGCCCTCCTAAAAGTCATCTTGCCCAGGAGTGCTGTGCTAACGAATTTTCCCACACACAGCCAGAAAGCCTGTGGTTGTTTATTAACTCTTCTGTTCCTGAAGCAAATTACTTAACAATTTACTCTACAGGGCCAGATTTACATAGCCTGGTTCCCAACAACAGCACAGGCTTCAACACCATGAGCGGCCTGCTTTCCAGCCTGACCTGAGCCCTGCTATTACTGGGGACAAGGGTCAGCACCAGTAGCCAATCGGGAGTCCGAGACTTCCCACTGTAGAGGCCTGTCCAGCTCCAGTGGATATATCACCCGGGAGCCTTTCTCCTGGGACACAAGAGGGCCAGACTCTCAGAACTCAGGGACCCATGTGCTTTCTGAGAAGGTTCCTCTTTCCTCTCAGCATCATGTTTGGGCAAGTACCCAACAAGTCTTCTCATACTTGACTATCATAATATGGATGATCATAATTCCTTTGCTATGTTTTGTTTTTCCTAAAGTTAAAAACTCCATATTTAAAAAATTGCTTATTTTTCTTTGTACTTTTTAGTTTAAATAACCTTTTCATATAACAGTATGATTTAAAGCACTATTTTTTTTGAGACAGGGGCTCGCTTTGTAGTTCATGCTGGCTCTCAGCTCACTATGTAGCCCAGGCAAGCCTTAAACTCAGCAGTCCTCTGCCTCTGCCTCCCGAGTGCTGGGATTACAGGCGTGAGCCACCACGCCCGGCACTGTGGTATGTGGTATTGATGGCTGGTGGGCGTGAGTCACTACGCCCAGCATTGTATGTGGTCACCGGGGATCGAACTCAGGACCTTGCACTTGCGAGGCAGGCGCTGGAACCACTAAGCTAAATTTCTGGCCCGAATTTTGATTTCTTAATCTTTTAAAATAACCTTTTTACTAGGAATGGTGGCTCACGCCTGTAATCCCAGCACTCAGGAGGCAGAGGCAGGAAAATTGCTGTGAGTTTGAGGCTTGCCTGGGCTACATAGTTCAGGGTTAGCCTGAACTTCAAAGCAAGACCCTGTTTCAAAAAATAAAATAACCATTTAAAACCATTGTAGACCTCCTTTATTATCTTTAATTTACTTTAATTTAATTTAATTTTATACCACTGGGGATTGAGCTCAGGGTCTTTGCACTGTTACATCCTGGTCCACTTTAATCTTTACTTTGAGGCAGAGTTTTGCTAAATTGTTAAGTTTTACAGGCTAGACTCAAACTTGTCTTGCTTCATCCTCCCAGATGCTGAAATTACTGGTGTGAGCCACTCACTGCACCTGGCTTTATTTTCTTTGAAACACTTAAAATTATTTCTTAGAATTAGACAAGATACTAACTGTAATCGGTGAATAAATCAGGCATAGTGGCGCATGCCCATAAGCTCAGAATTTGGAAGGCTGAAGAGGGAGGAGCATAAGCTTGAAATGAGCTTGGGCTACATAGCAAGTTCAAGGGCAGCCTAGACTGTATAATGAGACCCCTTCTCACCTCCCACCCCCAATTATTGAATAACGAAGTATTTAAAGCTTTACTATCATTATTAATGTCTTAATTGTACAAATTAATGAGTTTCACTGTGACATTTCCAGATATGCACACATCATGCTCAAGGCCGAATTTTAAATTTATCATTTTGAACACTTAATTAAATTACAGGAAAATTATATACAAATAAAATTAATTATAGTCCTTGAAGGACTCTCCATTTGTCAATGTAAAATATCAATAGCTTGGGTTGGATGCGTTGCATCTCGACATATGCACAGACAGATTTTTTTTTTTTTGAGACAGGGTCTCTCTTTGTAGTTCAGGCTGGCCCTCAGCTCACTATGTAGCCCAGGCAAGCCTCGAACTCAGCAATCCTCCTGTCTCTGCCTCCTGAGTGCTGGGATGACAGGCGTGAGCCACCACGCCTGGCCACAGACAGATTTTCATACTAAAGAGATGGTATTAGAAATGTTTCCCCTGTTGTCAGTGTAACATGTGTTCAATAATACACCACCTAGTGATTGTCAATGGACACACCACCCGGAACCCGAATGGAAGAACATACAGAAACAGGACAGTGCACACTCTGCTACTTGGGTGTACACACGTCTGTCCCATTCCGGCTCTCAGAGGGGATGGTGTTCGTCTTTCCTCTTGTCGGAGTGCTTGCCCTGCTCAGATTATTCCATCGTCCGAAGCACAGTCTGCTTCTGATACCAAAGGTGCAGACTGCGTCCCTGCATAAGGCCCAGGAGGGTCCCTTTTATTTTGAACAAAAAGATGTGGGTGAAGCATTTCCCTGGAGCCTCAGTGAAGTTCGCGTCCTGAGAGGGAGATGGGAAGTCACAGACTGCATGGTGCTGCCCTGAGTGCTGGGTCAGGAGGGATTGTGGGGTCTCGCTTTGTAGTTCAGGCTGGCCCTGAGCTCACTCTATAGCCCAGGCAAGCCTCCAACTCAGCAGTCCTCCTGCCTCTGCCTCCCGAGTGCTGGGATGACAGGCGTGAGCTGCCACACCCGGTTTGTAGCTGTCATTTCTGCTTGTCCATAATTCTACTGATTCAATCCATGGGTCACTGAATACTTTTGTGTCATCATCATGTTTTATAGAACGTGCTGATCAGTCAGAAACTCAATCCATATGTAACAAAGTAAGTCTTGTAGTGTTGTTTGATATGCCTAGCCCTGATTTTCAAAGATAAATTAGAGTTCCTGCTACCACATTCAGTTATTTAGGCTGTTATTTAGGCTGACAGAGAGAAGGCAGGTGTGGACACCTCCACCAGGCAAAGGAGCTCGACCAGACCTTGAATGATTGAAAGAGGGGAGTTCAAGCCCCCGATGGCTTCTCACCATTTCCATCACAGAGGACTGCAAAGCTCTGCACTGAGCTCATCTTAAGCTTTTTTAAATCTTAAAAAGTTTTGAGGCAAGATCTTGCTAATTTATCACTAAACTCCCCTAGCTGGACTTATCATTGTTAGTGTCCTGCCTTAGCCCTCAGCTTGCTGGGGTTACATGCAGGTGTAAGCCACCATGCCCAACACAATGTTATTTTTTATCACCAAGTGTTTCATTATTTTTTCAATAGGCAGCATGTCTGTGTGGCTCAAAAATGAAAATAATATGAAACAGTATATTGTGAATTCTCAGGTCTGTCCCTGCATGCCTCTATTTTCTTACTGTGGGGCCCAGTAGTAGCCTTGTTTATTGGTCTCTTATGTATGTTTTGGTGGTTCTTTATGCAAATACAAACCTATACTCTTATCTCCCCCTTATTACACAAAAGTTACCACCCTATTTATTTTTGTTTTCCTAGTTGAATAATATGTATTAATATACAGGAAATTTCTTTGCTTTTTTATAGCCAGACCTAAAACATAGTGTACCAATATTTATTTAATTTGCTCCCTACAGAAAGTCACGAAGGGTTTGTTTCTCACCTTTGCTTTACAAACAATACTGTAGTGACTAACCTTGTACAAACCTCACTTTCAGGTGTGTAGTTGTATTTGTATGCAAATTCCCACAAGTAGAGTTATGAAATACTGACTTAGTAGTAGGGTGTTTCTGGAGGGCCATTAGCTAGCATCTATTGAACAGTCACAGACTACCTGAAGCATCACAATCATTTCTTGTCCTTTCGACAGGGAACATTTTATTTTATGGTTTTAAAATTTTACGCTTTAAAAATTTATTATTGTTTAACTTTTTTTCTTTGCAGTTCTGGAGGTTGGGCACATGGCCTTTCAAATACGAGCTGCATCCCAGGCCTCGTTATTATTTCTTACATAGAAAAAAACCATGCAGGGCGGTGGTTACCGGGCTGTGTGTGGTGGGAACGGAAACCACTGAGGAGACACAGCCACTGCCGAAGAAGTACCTCGGCTAGAAGAGGTGGGGGAGAGACATCCCAGCCTTCAGCAGAGTCACAGAGTCATTTAAGGTCCCATGGTAAACGTTCGGTTCCCACAGTGTACAGCAGTAAGCTGTGTACCGCTCCTCTGAAGAACGCTTACCAACACAGGAGGGTACCGTTCTGTTCCCAGACTGTGAATCAGTTCCGTGAAGCCGCTGTTGAGTCTTGCCCACGGAGCCGGCGGGCAGTCTTAGTCACCGACACTTGGAAGAACATCGTAGGGCCTGTGGGCATGATGGGTTCTGAGAGAAACTCAGTTGCGTGGGAGCAAGACTTAGCCCTGTGAGTGAAGAGTCCAAAGAATGGAGAGGCGAGATAAGGCTGGAAGTGTCAGGTGGGCTGTGAAGACATTTCTGTACTGTCCTAAGAGTGTGGCCGGAATCCTGTGGGCTGAGGGAACCCCGTGATGACTCTTGTGGTTTTGACATGATCCGTGTGGTATGAAGGACGCTCTACATTGATGAATGGGGTTGGGCAGTGTTAGAGGTGGGACTGTTACTTGAGATTACTTCGTGATCCCGGGTCAAATTATGAAACCTGAATTAAGTAAGGCAGTAAGAATAGGAAGGAGGAAAAGAATTTAAGTGATACCTAAGAGGCATAATTAAAAGACGTGTGGATGACTACACTACACATGGAGTGTGACAAGAAGAATTTAGATACTTGTGATGGCAGAATCCTGGTTTGCATTTGAGTAGAGCTCTGACGGACCTGGGCCTAATGTGGAGCCACCGGCTGTGTTGATTTGCCTCAGACTAAGGTGTTTCCTGGGATTTGAGACTTCCAGTGGAAAAAAACTGGGGAAGTCCCCCGTACACAGGGATGAGATTATACTCACTTAATGTGAACTGGTGGACAGTTAGTAACAGGAGCTTACTGCCATAAGCCCTGAGCCAGCGTGGGTGACTTAGGTCCAGGATAACAGCATTTAGTGGCACCGCGAAGTTGTGCTTATTCATAACCATCGCGTAATCTGGGTTGCAGGGCTAGAGGAGGTGCGAACTGAGCTATGAAAGAATGCTGCTCTCTTCTCAGGAGAAGGAAAAGGAAGAAGGAAACAAGTAACCTGTACTGGCACACAGATGGATAGAGGTACTAGGAGAGCGAAACTGCACCCATGCAGCGGGGCACCAGTCAGTGAATTGGAGTTTTTCCCAAGAGACGGAAGAAGGGCCAGTAGACCAGGGTCTTTTGTTCTGTCGTCTTGCGCCATCTAGTGTTCGTTTCTACTCAAAGTACTTGTGTCCTTGGCGGGTCACAGGAAGGCAAATGGAATAAGAATTTGAGCCAGCTCAGTTTGTGATAGCCCAATCTTGGAAACAACCCAGATGCCCATCAACTGGAGACTGGATGAAGAAGGTGTGATTTTTTTTCTAAAATGGAGTATTATTCTGCCATAAAGAATGACAAGTTTCATTCATTTATGTGCAAATGGATACACCTTGAGGACACACTCATAAGTGAAATAAATAGATCGCAGATATGTAGATACCATATCTTTTCTCTGGTATGAGAACCTGTGGATGTAAATGAGTTCTAGAATGTATGACAGATTTTGTAAAATAGGAAATATTCAAAGGGAATGTGGTGGGGAACGTAATGAGGGGAAAGAATAAATATGACTTGGAAAGAAAAAGAAATACATGTATATAAGGGGTGGGTGAGTAGGGATATGGATAAAAATGAAAATTAACTTCTGTCATATACTGGTACAAATTCCCCAATGTTGAATGTGATTATGAGCTGTACATAAAATGTACCAATAAAGAATTCAATTTAAAAAGAAAAAGAACTTGAGGGCTGCTTCCCGAGCGCTCCTTGATTTGTTGGTTCTTCATTGATACATTTGTTCATTTTGCCCAAAGCCCATTGAGCATATGCCAGTTACCTTCCTGAGGACTAAAGTTAGAGTAGGGAACAAAACGAACAGAGTGCTTGAACTCATGGAAGCATATGTTGATAGAGTACATTTTAATTTTTTAAACATGGATATTGTTTCTCCTTTACTGAAGTTTATTTTTTTCTCTTTGGGGCTGTGCAATGCCATTATTGTCATACACAAAGTGTCTCTGTGTGTCATTCCATGTCTGTTATGTTCTACTGATTTATTAATTTCTGTACTAATGTAGTCTTAATTTTCTTTTTACTTTATAATTAACCTTGATATTTGGTAGAACAAGAACTCTCACTTTATGTTTAGTCTGTTTTGAATATTCTTGGATTTGTAAAATCCAAACTTTGTCCCCAAAGTTTAAAATCAATCTGCAAAAATCTGTCAAAAACCCATAGAAATTTTTTTTTTTTTTTTTTTTGCTTTTTGAGACAGAGTCTCGCTTTGTAGTTCAGGCTGGCCCTGAGCTCACTATGGTGCCCAGGCAAGCCGCTGAGAACTCAGCAATCCTCCTGTCTCTGCCTCCCGAGTGCTGGGATTACAGGCGTGAGCCACCACGTCTGGCATTTTGGTGTGCAGTGTTGATTGTTGGTGGGCGTGTCTCCACACCCAGCATTCTATGTGGTTACCGGGGATCAAACTCAGGACCTTGCGCTTGCGAAGCAGGCGCCGGAACCACTGAACTAACCCTCCGGCCCCAAAAACCCATAGAAATTTTAACTAAGATTGAACTGAATCAGTAAGTCACTTATAGTGAACTGATATATTTATCCCACTGAGTCTTCCAATTTACTATTTAGTTTCTCTCAATAAACACATAGGTTTTATTTATCTCTTGGTAAATGCTTTATAGACTTGTATACTACTGTTTAAGTCATTGTTAGAAGATTTGCTATCTAGGCATATGTCTGTAATTCTAGCACTTGGGAGGCTGAGGCAGGAGGATTACTGTGAGTTTGAGGCTAGCATGAACTGCATAGCAAAACCCTGTCTCAAAAAAATAACTGAATAAATCATTTGCTAGCAATTTATAGCTTGTGTTTGGAAATGCAATTCAACTTGACATACTGATTCTTCATCTAATCACTTTGTCAAATGCTCTTGATCTTAATGATTTATATTTTTCTACTTAAAAATTCTATCATCTGTAGAGCTTTTGATTTTTCTTTTTCTAATTTTTTTTTTTTTTTTGAGACAGAGTCTCGCTTTGTAGTTCAGGCTGGCCCTCAGCTCACTATGTAGCCCAGGCAAACCTCAAACTCAGCAATCCTCCTACCTCTGCCTCCCGAGTGCTGGGATTACAGGTATGAGCCACCACGCCCAGCAAGGAATCTTTCTGTGTGACGATCCAAACATCTTTCTCAAAATTCATTTCTTTAACCTTGACGAATGCAAGGTTAGCGGCAGCAGGTTAGCCACTTCAGTCAGATTACCTCGCTGGAGATTATTCATAGTTGGTCCCCTGTGTCGTCAGGAACAGAATCTGAAAGATTCAACCAATCTAGGTCTGAAAATAATGTTAAATACTCTGATAATTAACCTAAGAGCTGTTGTCTCATCTGGTTGCTAAACCCCTAATGATTGTCCCAGTGGGCTTGGTTAAGAGTGTTTTCCAGGAAAATTACTCACAGATGCTGGGGAAGCGCTAGCTGACAAACCTTCGTGCCTGGCGCAGCTTGGCCCCTTCCCCAGCCCTCCTGGTTTCCCCGAAACAGCCTGTCCCTGACTTTGAACCACAATCCGAACTCAGACCCTGAGGAGAAATGCAACAGAGAGCGCCAGCCAGGACTCCAGTAGCACGCAGCTCCCAGCTTCCCCCGCGGCCGCGCTGAGCATGACGGGTACAGTGGGCGGGACGGCCCACGTCTGCGGGGTGACTCAACCTGCAGACAGGGCGAAGCTGAGAGGACGCTGCGGACCGCAGGTAGGACTCTCGGCAGTGATTTGACATCCTTCTTACATTTTTTTAAACACAGAATTTTTTAAAACTCTGTGGCTAATGGGGCCTTTGCACTGAGCTACATCCGTGCTCTTTTTAATTTTTCGTCGAGACAGAGCCATGCTAAATGCAAAGCTGCCCAGGCTGGGCTCGAATTTGCTGTCCTCCTGCCTCAGAATTGTCCTGGGCCTTTCCTGTTTCCTATGACAATGGGTTTTTTTTTTGTTTGTTTGTTTGCTTTTTCTTGGATGTTAAATTTTCTTAAATGTTTTTAAAGTTTTGCATTTATGTAGCGGTATCTTGGTATTTTTAAAAATCTTTTAATATGGTAAACTTTACTGTTTGATTTTCCCCTGTTGAACTAACTTATGTTTCTAGAATAAATGAAATTTGATCATGGTGAATTATCTTTTTAATATATTCTTTGGCTTAGTTTCCCAATATTTTTCTTAGGATTTTTTTTTTTTTGTATTTATGAGTGAGATTGCCCTGTGGTTTTTCTTGTCTTTGTCAATTTTGTTTTGTTTTGTTTTGTTTTGAGACAGTCTTATTCTCCTGCCTCAGCCTCCTGTGTTTAGAAATTATAGGCAGACATGCCACGCCCAGCCTTTGTCAGCTTTTGGTGTCAGGCCTTGGTAGCCTCCAAAACTATGAGGAACCAGCTCACTTTCTATTATCTTACAGTTTTGTATACATGGAATTCTTTCTTCCTGAATTTGGAGTTTACTGGATAACCCATCAAGGCTTGAGATTGTTTTAATTTTTTTTTTTTTTGAGACAGGGTCTCGTTTTGTAGTTCAGGCTGGCTCTGAGCTCACTATGTAGCCCAGGCAAGCCTCGAACTCAGCAATCCTCCTGTCTCTGCCTCCCGAGTGCTGGGATGACAGGCGTGAGCCACCACGCCCGGCTGTTTTAAAATTTTTTTTTAAAAAACTTCATTTAAGTACAATTCACATATTTAACAATGTATCCATTTTTCAGAGTATAGTAGTACACACCTGGAATCACAGGTTTCTTAGTACAGTCACCAGTGTGTCAAGTGACTGCCATGGGAAAGTTTAGAACATTTTCATCTCCATAAAGAGAAAACATGTACTCTTTAGCTGTCTCCTGTCTATTTTATCTCTCCAACCTAAAGCTACCACTAATTTATTTTTGTCTCCAGGGACTTATCTATTTTGGACATTGCATATACTGAATCATTTAATGAGGTGTTTTTTTGGATACCTGGTTTCTTTACTTAATACCATGTTATCATAATTCATCCATGTTTAGCATGTATCAATTCCCCATGCCTTTTTATGGTCAAGTAATATTCCAGTACATGCATGTGGATCTGTGTACCACCTTTTGTTTATTTACTCAATAGTTGATTGTTATTTGAATTATTTCCAGTTTTTGGCTGTTGTAAATAATGCTGCTATGAAGATTTATATGTAAGTTTTTGTTTGGACACTGATTTTTCATTTCTTTTGGGCATATATCTAGGAATGAAATTGCTGGGTCATATAAGAATTCTATGCTTAACCTTTAGAAGAACTGCTAAAATGTATTCCATAGCCAACTGCACTGGTTTACACTCCTATTAGCAGTATACAGGGGCTTTAAATTTCTTCATAACTCTCATAAAAATGCCTGTTTATTTTAAAATAAAAATTATTATAGCCATTCAAGTGGGTATGAAATTGTATCACATTGTTATTTTTTATTTTCTTATCTTTAGTAACGATTTATATTGACTCTTTTCATGTGCTCCTTGGCCATTTGCCTTTAGCAAAATGTCCATTTGATTCTTTTGCATATTTAAAAAATTGTGGTTTTTGTACTTATAAATGTTCGGTGTGTACTCTGTTTTGAGGTGTTAGGGATGGAACTTAGGGCCTAACTTATGCTAGGCAAGTGCTTCCCTATTGAACTATAATTCCAACTCATGTTCTAGATCCTGGTTAGATCATTTAAATGGTTTTTAATATTTTATCTCTTCTGTGGGTCATTTTACCTTTGTGTTTGGTGGCACTGAGGTTGGAAGTCAGAGCCTTGCAGGTGCTTGCCAGGTGCTGCTCCACGAAGCTGTCCCTCCAACCATTTCTAACTTTATTTATGTATTTTCTATCTATCTATCTATCTATCTATCTATCTATCTATCTATCTATCTATCTATCTATCATCTATCTATCTATCATCTATCTATCCATCTATCTATCATCTATCTATCTATTTTTGCAGTACCAGGGATTAAACTCTGGGTTTTGTGCTCCCAAGGTAGGTGTGGTACTACCTGAACTAAATCCCTGGCCTCTAACTTTATTTTGAGACAATCTTGCTAAGTTACCCAGGCTGGCCTTGAACCTGCTGCCTTGAACCCTCTACTACAGGCCTGTACCATCATGCTTAACTCGCTTCACTCTCTTGACAATGTTCATTGATATGCAGGAGTTCTGTATTTGGATGAATTAAAATTGAGTTTTCTCTTTTGCTTATATTTTTGGTGTCATAGTGAGGCAAAATTGCCAGATACAAAGTCATTATTTGTGTTTGTGTTGTAAGAGCTTTTTTTTTTAAAAGATTGTCTTTTATATTTAGATTTTACCTATTTTGGATTATGTTTTATAAATGGCTTGAACTAAGAGCCTATAATTACTTTTATGGGATGATGTTTCCTTCCCTCTGAACTCAATTATGTCAATATATTTAATTTTTCTGTGTTATTTGCAGTTTCCTATTATTGTAAAATAATTTATATTTCATCCATATATTCAAATTTATTGGAATAAAATTGTTTGTAATGTGCTTTTGTTAAATTTTGTTTTCATTTTTGTTTTTTTGAGACAGGGTCTCACTTTGTAGTTCAGGCTGGCCCTGAGCTCACTATGTAGCCCAGGCAAGCCTGGAACTCAGCAATCCTCCTGCCTCTGCCTCCCAAGTGCTGGGATGACAGGTGTGAGCCACCATACCTGGTACTTTTGTTAAATTTTAAATACATATGTTGTTGGTAACAGTGTTTCCCCTTTTATTTATGATTGGGTGATTTGTGCTTTCTTTTTTTCATTTTGCCAATAGTTTGCCTGTTTTATTAGCCTTTTTAAATATAAACCGCTACTAAGGAAGTGATGGAACATTGTCCATTTATTCTTTTCCAGGTACCACTGTTCTAGGCCAGTGGTAGTAAACCTGTGGCACATGTGCCATAGCAGACTGTATCACTGAAAACTCTAAAAGGTTCACCATCACTTTTGTAGACCAGAGCCTTGAAAATAGCTTCCACACGCACACATACACACACACACACACACACACACACACACGGCTCATCTTTACTGTATATACATTTTGTAGAGTCCACTAGATACAATCGATTTCACAATTTAAAAGTTAGACAAAGAAAAGCTACCTACATTAATCTGTAATGCTGTGAAGTGGACAGTTTCAAACTATAGAAGACAGACCTCCATCTGCACAGTTTTTTATTTTAAATCATTTTAATTATAACATATTTCTGGCATAAAAATGTTAAGACTGTAATAATACCTATGTCTAAATGTGAGAAATAAAACATAGCATGTAGTTGTATCACTTTCTACTTGCATTACCTTCCTGCCTAATCACATATTTGGTGATTATCCTTGGATTTAACATCTTTATAATTTTACATGTTCTTTTTTTTTTTTTTGAGACAGGGTCTCACTTTGTAGTTCAGGCTGGCTCTGAGTTCACTATGTAGGCCAGGCAAGCCTCGAACTCAGCAATCCTCCTGTCTCTGCCTCCCGAGTGCTGGGATTACAGGCGTGAGCCACCAAGCCCAGCAATTTTATATGTTCTTAAACAATTTGTATAATCAGTTCTCACCTTTAAAATAATATATAAAGGTAGCAAATAGTAGATGTCTTCCCACAGTGTTTGTTTGTTTGTTTGTTTGTTTTGAGACAGGGTCTCACTTTGTAGTTCAGGCTGGCCCTGAGCTCACTATATAGCCCAGGCAAGCCTGGAACTCAGCAATCCTCTTGCCTCTGCCTCCCGAGTGCTGGGGTTATAGGTGTGAGCTACCAAGCCCCCACTGTGGTATGTGGTACTGATTGCTGGTGGGCATGAGTCACCTCACCCAGCATTCTGGTATGTGGTTACCAGGGATTGAAGCAGGGACCTTGTGCTTGCTTAGGCAGGCACTGAAACCACTGAGCTAAATCTCCAGCCCCTCCCCACAGCTGTTTTTGCTAAACGTTGCTCATTCAGTAAATATTCTTGAGTGCCTACAATGCTTTGGGGTTATATCAATGGACAAAGAAAATTTTATTCTCCTGTGGAGATTCATTATACTGGGGGAAGATAGATAATTAATAACTGTATAAAATCTTAGTACCTGAAATGGTGTTAAGGTCTACAAAGATGAATAATTATGAAAAAGAATAGCAAGGAAACAGGCTAGATTGCAATTCTGAGCATGGTGGGGATGCAAGACTTCACTATTACATATTTTTAAATGCTTAAGATTAATCACCTGTCTATAGGAAGTTACAAAGATATCTCAGAAAGTTAGTTATTCTTCATCCAGTTACTCCCAGTAGTTAAGAAAACAGCAGTGGCCCAATGGTGTATAACATGCCATTTTATCATGTCTATAATTTCTGTAACTAATATCACAACCAAGATATAGAACTACTTCACCACAAAGATAGTCCCTCTGTTGCTTAATAATGTAAGGATATCTTATCGTATCTCCACCACCCCAACCCCTGGCAACATTAATCTGTTAACCTTGGTAGTGCTTCACTTGCAGATACCTCAGTCTCTCTCTTCATATAGCCATTCTTTCTTTGTGTTGGTGTCAAAATTTGCCTTTTTTGAGGGAAGACATGAGCCATATTGGAGTAAGGCCCACCCTAATGACCTCATTTTAATTAATTATCTTTCCTTTTCCCTATTTCCAAATAAGAATCCACATTATTATTGTAGTTTATCACTGTTGACTAATGTTGTAGCTTGCATCTATATCCCCCCACCAAACTTCATGAAGGGCTTTTCAAAGGTGGCTGGGTCTAGAGTGTGAGATGCCAGGATTAAATGTGTTTGTGGGATTATGAGCATGTGATTACTACACTAGTCCACTGATTGGTTTGGCATAGTAGTAGGTGGTGCTGATTGCTGGTGGGTATGAGTCATTATCCTGGTATTACTGTATGTGGTTACCAGGGATTGAACCAGGGGCCTTCCACTTGTTAGGCAGGCACTGGAACCATTGAGCTAAATCTCCGGCTCAATCTTGCGTGTTTTTTTTTTTTGAGACAGGGTCTCACTTTGTAGTTCAGGCTGGCTCTGAGCTCACTATGTAACCCAGGCAAGCCTCGAACTCAGCAATCCTCCTGTCTCTGCCTCCCGAGTGCTGGGATTACAGGTGTGAGCCACCACGCCCGGCTCAATCTTGCGTGTTTTTAAAGTACCAGGTCACACAAAGCTGAGCTACAGATCTGCTCAGGTTTCCACTCCAAAGTCAGACTTGAATGTCTGGTTTATAGACATGGTGAAGAGAAAGCTGACCTTGTGCTGGATGTCATCTGTAAGGTACACTGTCAAACTATTCATGCATTTGAGATCAGTGTCTTCTCATGCTTTGCAATGGAGCAGAGGGAGGATTTTCAATGTTCTGCGAGGTCCCAGCTCTACACAAGGTAGCTTGGTGAGGTTGTCAGTCAAGATGTAGAAGAAACTCTGTAGCCCATGAAGTGCTCATCAGCAGATTTTAGGAACTATATCAGATACAGATCTTTAAGTCTGTGAAACATGGGAAAAAACAGAAACAAGTTACTTTGCTAAAAAATTTATCACTGTTAGCAAGCTGTGTAACATGTATCAATTCTGGTAAAGAAGGTAAGGTGGAAAAAAAAAAAAAAAGAAGGTAAGGTGGAGAAGTTGGGTCCATTGCTGAGCCCTAAAGTTTGTTGTGAAGAAAGTGGATATTACCAGAAAACTCTCAAGTAATGGTAAGGATTTAGCCAAGGCTGGAGAAAACAACTACTACTCATACTTTAAGAAACAGCCAGAAATATTGTTTAATTGTTATTAGTTCTTTGGCTATAGAAAGGTCACAGGTGCTTAGGTGGTTTTTTAAAAAAAAAAATAGACAAATATCGGTATCACCTACTTTCCATAAGCGCATACAGCAAGGCCTATGGTGGTGTTCATATTCAGCTTCTTATAATATTCTTCCAAGATCTGTCTGTCCTGAGTTCCTTCCTGCCTGGGGCAAGTGCACTGTTGCTATGACATCTGGACATTTTCTGTTGAACAAAGAAGATACAAGTTGAGCAGATATTTTGTTCCTGATAGTAGAAGTTGTCTAAGTGATGACAGCTCTGTGATTCTAGAGTACTTCTGTGAGCCAGGTACTGTGGTTAAGTACTTATGTAACCCACAGTCCTTGCAGTGTCCTGTAAGGTGAGTGCTACTAGCATCGTTATTTTCCATATGAGAAAACATGAGCAGAACCGAGTAAATTGGTTAATATCATACAGCTAGTAAATGGCAGAGTTAGGATACAAGATCCAGCCCTTTGCTTCACGGTATGCACCACGCTGCCTTTGGAGACCGGGGATTATTTTCTCTAAGCTCTGGCTACAACTTCAATTTAGGTAGTCCAGTGCCAGAACAGTTTCATGATGATTTCCTAAAGCAATCAGTACAGTTATTTAAAAACTCTTTCTATACTTAGAATTTATAAGCATATCTTTTTATTTAAATCTCAAAATCCACCTTAAACTGGCCAGGTGTCTCCTTGTCAAGGCATGCTACATCCAAGAATGGTATCTATTTAAGGTGATTAAAGGATTTGATGATTATCTCTCTTCTCTCATTAAATCAGATTAAAGCCTTGCTGCCTGAATGAAAGAAAAAAAATTCTCTGAAAGCAGAAGGCAGTAAAAAAGCTACATTAAGAAATTGTTCAATAAAAGAAGTAGAAGAGACTTCTTTATAATTTACCTATGAAGCTCTTCACCTGGGAGGTAAATGCGAGCCAGAGGGCACCGTTGATGAAACAGGCTCTCAGGAATCCTGTGAGCAAGATGACTATCTTCTGGATGTCAGCCAGCACCTTTTCTAGTCACCTGTGTATAAAGTGGCCCTGGTTGTAGGAATGAAGATTGTGCATGGACTTAGTGACATAGAAACCTCCTAGGTTTTAGGGTACGCTGCACAGCCAGTGCTAGGGCCCAACCTGCTCCAGCAGAGCCAACCTGGACCCTAAACTAGAGAACTGCTTCCCAAGAGGATTAGCCAGCCGTCTAATAATATCAGACTCCACTATAAATGGGATAATGATTTGCCTTGAAATAGTTCTATATCCAGTATGGACTTGATTTGCTTGTTTTAAAGAGTATTTTATTCATCATCATGGTGTCTCACACATGGCCTCACCCATAACAGGTGCCTGTGTTATGGTGAAAGTAGTGTGGCCATCTGCTTATTTCCATGAGTTCTTGGTCTTACTATGGGGCTCACTGTCAAGAGGCAGTAGGCTTGGTAGAAAGAGGAACGGCCAGTAGGAACGGTTCAAAGGTGACTTTCTGAAAGTTTGAGGTTCAGTCCATAGGATGCCATCCATTCTCTGAATCACTGACCAGTATGAGATGCATTTCTTCCAAAGCTGAGATACAGAGTCCCTAAGGCAAGGTGAGCGGGGGAAGCGGTGTCCGTGATGACATCTCATAATTCATTTAGGGCATGATTGTCTACCACGGTTTTAGCTTGGGGTGCCATGACTTGGCCATTGGATGTGACTGTCAGAGCTGTGTTAAGGAAACCAGGAAGTTGATTATCTACCTCTTTGATTATCAACCTCTCAATGAGGAAGGACCATATCAGTGGTTTATGATGCAATCATTTATTTTCTTTCCCTGCTGTCTTTTAGGAAGAGTACTAACAATGTTCCAATTGGGAATGTGACTAAATAGTTATCATCTCATGATGATACAGAAGTTGAGGGGACTTGTGTTCCTCCTGCTTGGGAACACAAGTTTCTTTGCCTAAGCTCAGGATGAGAAATGATGCTGACTATCAAAAGGGTGGGATTGTGCTAGTTATCTCCATTAAATCCCTCTCTTTCCTCATCCCTTCCCTGCTTGGCTGTTCCCTCTGGGTCTACGCTGGTCCCTCAGAGCCCACAAATCTCTGAAGGCAACAGTGTAAGACTGGAGGGCAGGAAGGGCTCTGGTTTTATCCAGACTTTGACAGTGGCTATGTGCTTCTAGAACCACAGCCCCTGGTGGGCAGCCCTTCTTTCGTGGTTCCAGCAGTTCCTGTTCTGGGACACCGTTCTGTCCCTTACCTTTTTTGTCTGTGACTGATCAAACATTTCTGATGTTATAGCCCCCATGTGCACCTCCTCCATGTCCTGTTTTGAGCCTCTAAACTTTGCTGATTCCTCTGCAAACTTCGACATTGCAATTAAGTCATCTCACATGAGTTATTTCTTTTATACTCTGACATATTTAGCACCTGAGAAGGTTAGAGAGTAACACTCAAGGCCTAAGCAGGCACAGTGTTTAGTAGGACCTGATCACAAAGTATAAATTTTCCAATGCAAGGGCCGGAGATTTAGCTCAGTGGTTCCAGTGCCTGCCTCGCAAGCGCAAGGTCCTGAGTTTGATCACCAGTAACCACATACAATGTTGGGTATGGAGACTCAACGCCCACCAACAATCAATACGGCATACCACAGTGCTGGGCGTGGTGGCTCACGCCTGTAATCCCAGCACTCGGGAGGCAAAGACAGGAGGATTGCTGAATTCGAAGCTTGCCTAGGCTACATAGTGAGCTCAGAGCCAGCCTGAACTACAAAGCGAGACCCTGTCTCAAAAAAAAAAAAGTATATATAAATGTACCAAAAATCCAGGCAACAACAACAAAATAAACAAATTGCATTTTATCAAAATAGAAAAATTTTCCATCAACAAACACTATAAAGTTAGAGAAAAATATTCCATAGCATGGGAGAAAATACATATAAATCATATATCTGAGAAGTTTATTTCCACATATATAAAAACTTCTTACAAATCAACTTGTAACTCTAATGTCTTTTTACAATAAAAATATAACCCAGTTTTAAAATGGTATGAAATTTCTGTCTGTATACAAAGAGCCAATAAATACATGAAAAGTCATGTGAAAAGTCATTAATGAATTGTGTATCAAAACTCTTCTAGCCGGGCGTGGTGGCTCACGCCTGTAATCCCAGCACTCGGGAGGCAGAGGCAGGAGGATTGCTGAGTTCGAGGCTTGCCTGGGCTACATAGTGAGCTCAGAGCCAGGCTGAACTACAAAGCAAGACCCTGTCTCAAAAAAACCAAAAAAAACAAAACTCTTCCACCCAGTAGGGTGGCATAAAGCAAAATAAGCCAGGCACAGTGGTGTGTACCCAATAGTCCTGATAATTTGGAAGCCAAGGCAGAAGGAGCACTTGGGCCCTGGAGTTCAAGACCAGCCTGGTCAACATAGCAAGACCCCATCTCACAAAATAAAAACGACCAACCAATCAAAACAAAACACAAATACTAGAAAATAACAGATATCCGTCCGCCTTGTAATCTTAGCATGGAGAGTGATGCAAGAGGGTTATGAGTTCAAGGTCTTCCTGCACTACAAGGGGAGATCTTTTGAAAAAGAAAAGGGAAGGGAAGGAGGAGAGAGAAGAGGAGAGGGGAGAGGGACGGAGGAGAAGGGAGGAGAGAGGAGAGGGAAGGAAAGAAAAGAGAAAACAAATATTGGCAAGAAAGGATGGAGAAATTGGAACATTCACTCATCACTGGCAGGAATGTAAAATGGTGCAGCTGCTGTGCAAAACAATTTGGTGGTTCCTCAAAATTCAACAGAGTGACCATGTAATCCAGTAATTCCATTTAATATATCCAAGAAAAGTAAAAACATGTGTTCCAATGAAAACTCATATATGAATACTTACAGCAGCATTATTTGTAAGAGCCAAAAAGTGAAAATAAGCTGGCATCTGTTGAGAGAGAAACATGTGATATATTCACGTGGTGAACTATTACTCAGGTATACAAAGGAATGGAACACTGATACATGTGCCAGCTTAGCTGCAACCTTGAGAACACTCAAAGTGCTACATATTGTATTTTATTTATATGAAATGTCCAGAAGAAGTAAATCCATCCCCAGAAAGCGAATCAGTGTTTGTTCGGTGTCAGGAGAGAATGGGCAATGAGGAATTATGACTCAGTGAGAACACAGCTTCTTTCAGGAGTGACGAAGATCTCTTTGAACTAGGTAATGGTGATGACTATACAATGTTACGAGTGCACTGAAATGCATCAAATCGTACAGTTTTAGTAGTTACTACAGTGAACTCTGTCTTATGTAACTCAATTTGGAAAATAGCTACAGAGAGAATGTATCCCATAAAAGAAAGCTGATAATAGAATTTCATCTAAAACATACAGAAGTGTGGTTCCAGCGCCTGCCTCACAAGCGCAAGGTCCTGAGTTCAATCCCTGGTAACCATATACAATGCTGGGTGTGGAGACTCACACCCACCAGCCATCAGTACCACCTACCACAGTGCCGGGTGTGGTGGCTCACGCCTGTAATCCCAGCACTCAGGAGGCAGAGACAGGAGGATTGCTGAGTTCGAGGCTTGCCTGGGCTCCATAGTGAGCTCAGGGCCAGCCTGAACTACAAAGCGAGACCCTGTCTCAAAAAGAAAAAAAGATGGATGATGTAAAACATACAGAAGTAACAACAAATAAAAGCAAAATGACAAATGGAGAGAGATTGCTTTTAACTGGCACTTTAGAAAGGTGAATATTCTCGTGGCTGATACTTGCACAAAAACATGTTCAGCATTAATCATAATCAAGAAAACCTGCAATGGAATCTGATTTCCTCAGAAGTCTATTTGGAATCTTCTGAAATGATTATCTAGTTTCCCTATTTGTCCCATTGTTGTGATGAATCATCACCGTGAACTCGCAGTACATATCCTGTGTGTCTTATTAATGGGATGCTGCACCAGCCATCAGGGCCCCACCTTTCCTAACTCTGTCCTCTCACGAATCTTCCTGGACTGGAGCTCTGCAAGCCCTGCTCCTCCCTCGCTAGGTCATATCTTTAGGCCAGAGGAGGAAGAAAAACTCACTCCTTCCTTTTTCCTATGGGCTCCTTGTCCACTTCCTGTTCAGGCAAATCCCATCCCAGTGATGCTGTTTCCCCCATAAAGGCAGCTCCTTTCCAGAACAACAGCTAATCCAGTTTTGAGGTTTTTCAGCCCTTAGAAAACCAGCCTCTTTGTGCTTCTCCTTACAGGTCTGTACCCTGCCCCATGTGGCCTCCGTCATGGTCCAATACCACATCAGTAGCATGAGAGTTTAAGCTCTGGGAGCTGGTTCTCTAAGAGTCTAAAGATGAATGATTCCAGCTTCTTCCTTCTTCTTCAGCCCTAGTAGAAATAGTTCCTGTACTTGTTACATCAGGATACCTTTGAGGTCCCCTATCACTTTCCATTACATAGTTAACAACATTACACTAGTTAATAATTCATTATTTTAAATTCTCTGCCTACATAATGGGTGTACTTCCTGTGCTCTGATTAGACTCTGATACATGTGGTCATGTTGAGAGAGGATGAGTCATGGGCCATTATCCCATTATCTTAAACCTGGAAGTCTCCTTTCAATGTTTTAATTAGGGAGATTACTTAAAGCCTGCAGCATTAGAGTGAAAGACAAGTAAGTAGATTGGGAAGCCGGAAGCTGTGCTGTTGGACCGAGGCATGGTGTGTGCACACAGCCCACTGTTCCACTGGGCTTCTGCTTCCTCTTCATCAACCAAGTGACCCGAAGTTCACCCTCAGACTGTGTCTGCCACTCTTCTAGGATCTTGAGGTTGTCTAAACTTTTGCTCACGAAGGGTGTGGGTCCAGAAGTCCAGTCCCAGTGGGTCCTGGCCACAGCCTATTTTTTTTTTTTTTTTGATTTTTGAGACAGGGTGTTGCTTTATGGTTCAGGCTGGCCCTGAGCTCACTATGGTGCCCAGGCAAGCCGCCGCGAACTCAGCAATCCTCCTGTCCCTGCCTCCCGAGTGCTGGGATTACAGGCGTGAGCCACCACGTCTGGCATTGTGGTATGCGGTGTTGATTATTGGTGGGCGTGTCTCCACGCCCAGCATTATATGTGGTAACCGGGGATTGAACTCAGGTCCTTGCGCTTGCGAGGCTGGCGCCGGAACCACTGAGCTAACCCTCTGGCCCAGCCTATTTTTATTTTTAAATTTTGTAAAAAAAATTTTTTTTTGAAACAGGATCTCACTTTGTAGTTCAGGCTGGCCCTGAACTCACTATGTAGCCCAGGCAGTCCTCGAACTCAGCAATCCTCCTGCCTCTGCCTCCCAAGGGCCCAGCATTGTGGTATGTGGTAGTGAATGCTGGTGGGTGTTGAGTTGCCATGCCCAGTATTGTTGTGGTTACCGGGGATCGAACTTAGGACCTTGCACTTGCTATTCAAGTGCCAGAACCAGTGAGCTAAATCTCCAGCCCCCAGGCTATTTTTTAAAATACTGGACTCAAAGATCCACCTCTCTGACGTTACAAATCCCAGCAGTGGTGTTGTTGCCATCTGTTAACTTTCATGACTAACCTCACGCGTGCAAGAGTTGGGGGCTTACAAGGGATGATACCAGTCTGATAGCTGTAATTCTTTCTGATGTTTTAGGGACCGAAAAGGAAAATGGAAAAATAACGCTAAGTGTCATACTATATCCAGTGGAGGTGGAGATGCTTGATAATTTGTCAGTTCATGAGCGGTATTATAATAAGAAGGAAGCAATAAAGAAATGCTGATGAATGTTAGTGATGGTACCGAGAGATTTTCATGTAGAGAGACGAGAGGCCACATAAGGCCTTTTCCCCAGAAGCCAGCTTTATACCCAGCCCTAACCAGTGGACTCCCGTCGCAAAGGCTGAATGCTGAGCTTGGTGTAGTTGCACATTTTTATACAGTTTTGTGTCTGCCTCCCTTATATGGGCATCCGCTAACATTTTACAGTCTGGCTGGGTACACACTGACATTGGACAGCCTGATTGCATACGATCTGTGTTATAGAGTTCCATCAGAACTCCACACATGTGCACAGAGGCTGATATTCCTACATTGCAAAAGGTTTCAACCCCTAGACTTGGGGAGGCAGGGTCCCTCCCATATTCCCCCTCTTTGGTGCCCAGATCCTACTCTATTTTGGGACAAAGAGCATCATCCTGGCTCACAGATGTATATTTCTACATTGTTATCATGTGTGATCGTTTTTATTTCGACCCTCTTCTCAGCGAGGCTGGAGACAGAATGTATAATCAAGAGAGCCGGGCAAGGCGGGATGAAACAGGTTCCTGAACTCAGGAGTGTGATCCCTGTGAGGTTTTGAATGCGCCAAGCGCTGAAAACACCCCGAGACAGTTCCCCTGGCTCTCAGGTGTTCCTTTTCCAGGTCTGGGCTGGAACGTGAGCCTTTTCCCTCCTTCGCTCTGTAATTGCCCCTGTGATCCCTCATTCATCCATCTGTGGTCGTTCCTTAGGTTAAATGTCCACAAACTGCTTCCTCAGAAAGCAGAAGGTCATCCAAGACCAGGCAGTTTTGATACCCGGCAGCACGCATTTTAGTCTGTGGTTTGGCTATCAAGTGAAAAGCTTTGGCAGTTGCACTAGTTATAATTTCCACAACTTCTTATAGTCTATATTGACGGTTCTATTTAACTATAGCTACAGATATCCCAAACCAGAGGCTACTTCCCCAGTTTGGATCTCCTGGATTAAAGATAGTAAAATAAGGGGGTGACAGGTTCCTGATTCATGCCTAAGAGTGGCAGCCTTGCTTTTGGAGCAGTACTGCCTTATCTTCACCCCTCCAAGGGGCCCCCGAGACACAGCTCCAGTGGGCGCCGTAAGCCCAGGGGTCACCATCACAGGCAGATCGGGGAAGGGCCTGCTCACACACATACTTGTCATTGAGCCTGGATTCTCACTCCCGTCACAGCCCTTCATAGTTTGGGACTATCCAGGAATTCTCACTAACGGCAGCATGCACATGAGCAAACACCAGTACTGGCAGGTGGAGACTTGGAACCCGGGTTTGAGTAATCAATGGCCCTTCACCTGGGGGGCTTGGATTTCAGACCATTCCTGTTGGGGAGTACTTCGGGTGGACAAAGATGTCTTGATTGCCCTGTGATATGTTCAGGTGAGATTTGCCGCACAGCTTGCTCAATGTAGTATTAAAGTCCGGTTCATTTGCTCTGGCTTCCCTCAGCTCCAGCGATGGAACACTGTACGCAGGTTCAAGTAACCTTTAGTCTTTTGGCCACTTGCTGTGACAAATGCCGGCCTTCTGATCCTATAGTAACAAGAATTCCAAAGAGGGGGATCCAGGCCACCTTAGATGCATTTTCATGTGGGTGGGGAAGGCCTCTACCCAGTCTGAGAAAGTGCATACAAAGACTAGCAAATACTTGTAATCACAGACTCAGGGAAACTCAGTAAAATCCATAGCACATTTTCAAATGGGGCTCCCCTAAAACTCTGGGCCCCAGGAGCAGCCCTTGACATGGGCTATTGCAGGCACACATTTCATACTGTTCACACACTACACAGGCTATGCTGGAGAGCTGGGGAAGCCGGGGGACATAGAGATGTCGACTCACGGCTGTCTGGCAAGCTGTCTGGTGCATAGGGGTGTCTCATGAAGCTTCCTGACAAAAGCTGAGGCCAGGGCCTCCGGGATTGCTACTTCCGCCTCCTGGGAGTAGCTTCCGTCCTCAGTCTTAAATCAAGCACTCTCATGTTGTGAGTAATTAGGGTCCCCTTAATGGACTGTAACACAGTGTGGGAGCTGGGGCTATCAACTCTGCTGTCTCCTTGGTAAGTGCCAGCCTGGTTTCCTGGTCTGCTGTTCCCAGAGTGGATGATTGCCACCCCTTATAGGGGTCCATTCAACATCCCAGAACTCAAGGATTTCCCTGCCATATTTTATGTTTTTCCTCCTGAGCTTATCAGGCCTTTTTCTTCATATAGAGCCCCGTGGACATGAAGGGTGATGAAGGCATGCTTAGAGTCCACATATACATTGGCCTGTATTCTTGATGCCAGCTGAAGTGCTTGGGTTAGTGCACTGAGCTCCACTTTCTGTGCCAAGACCTCTGTTGGCAGAGATTTGGCCTCAATTACAGAGTTCAGGGTTACCACGGAGCACTCTGCAAGGTATTCCCCTCTCTACTACCACCTGTGGAATACTTGGCTTTGGGGTCCTTGAGGGGTGATCCCCTAAGTCCAGTCAGCCAGAGACACCTCATCCATGACCTTAGTGCCATCATGATCTGGGTGGCTTGGCCTACTGGCAGTAGCCTTGTCAAGTTCAGGGTCCACAGCACCTCTGAGTGAAATGTGCAGGTTTCTACCTGACTTCCCCTGATATCTGACCATTTGGGCATTAGTTAGCCAGTACTGTCCCTTGTACTGTTAATGTCAGCACGAGTGTGGTACCAGGGCTGTTGATGCTTGTCCCATTGCCAGTTTGTCAGCCTCGGCCACCAAGAAGTGTGTAGTTGCAAGTGCTTGCAAACAGGCTAACCAGCCCTGGGGAATAGAGTCAAGTTGCATGGAGAGGTATGGCCATCGGGTGATGCCAGGATCCCGCCACCTGGGGTTAAGCTCCCATGGGTATCCAGTATGCTCATGGATGTACAAATACAAAGGCTTAGTCATGTGTGGAAGTCCTGGCCCCCATGTGTTGGTGAAGGCCTGTTTGATCAAAGGCTTTTTGTTATTTCTGTTCCCATAACTGAAGTTACTGTTCCTCTCCAACCTTTGTGGCCTTATAAAGAGGTTTAGCCAAAACTGAAATGTTAAGAACCCAGATCATACAGAAATCTGCCACCCCGAGGAACTCTCAGATCTGGTGTTGAGTTACTGGAACTGGGATTGAACAAAGCACCCTTGAGGTCCAGACATGTTCAAGAAGGTTGCATCAGGGATGAGGCCCCAGAGAGGGAAGGGTTTGGGACAACCAGGTTTAGGCTAATGGTGGCCTCATTTATTGCTTGCAGATCTTGAACTGGACCATAATCATCAGTGCCCTGTTCTCGGATGGGCAGGAGGGGTGTATTCTGATGTGACTGGCAGGAGGGGAGGACTCTGTGATCTAGAAGACTTTCAGGTGCTTTTGGGTCCCAGTCTGTGCATTGCAGAAGTACTGCACTGAGGATGTACTGTCTTTGGTGAATTGGCTCTGCACCTGGCTTTCGCTCCACAATTAGTGCAGGTAGTTCTGGGCCAATCTGGGTGGGTTGTCTTCAGCCTGTACCCCAGGTATCTGAAGGGAAGCTCCGATCCCTGTTGTGGTCTCTCTAAGACTATAGAGGTGCCATTCTTTGCACTGGTAGATCATGAGCTCATGATTTTTGCCTCTAGTCTTTGTAAAAGTGAAAGTAGCCTGACTATGGGAGTCGAAAGTTACCTGGGCCTAAAGCTTCCCCAATAAGTCTCAACCCATTAAAGGATAGTGGGAGGTATAGGAATATGTGGATGACTTATAGTTAGTTTCTCACAGCAGAAAAACAATGTATTTAACCATGTGTGTCTGATTGATTTCAGTTAAGAGTACAGTCTCAAGGTCCATCCATTTAGCTACAAATATTTGAAGCTCTTTGTTCGTTATGGCAGAGTAGGACTCCACTGTATGTGAAAATCACATCTTAGAAGTTGTATCCTTGTGATGGAAGTTATTTTTCATCACATGGTATTAAGAAGCTGATTGTATCATCCCGAGAAAAGGTGATGAAACAACAGTCACAGAAAGCATATGGCTCTTCTCAAAAAGATTTGAGTAGGAAGTAGATTCAGACACTGGCTACAGACAGACTAGCCTTGACTTTTAGGCTATCTGTGCATTGATTTTGGATTTTACTCATCAAGTTTATACAACTCCTTTGAATTATTTAATGGACCCAACACATGCAGAAAAGAAGCTACATGTGGCCCTTTGAAATAAAGGACAAGTTTCTCACCTGTTGTTTTCATGTAGGAATTTTGTACAGATTCTTCGCTAGAGACTTCGAGCATCCATGGTAGTCTGAGAGAACATGGAAAATCTAACTAAGGTAGCCAGTTTTGAAACCTTTGAAAAATTACGACTCAAAGGCCATGACTGGCTCTCTGCTGCTCTCATTTGTTTTCCAGTCTTCTGTGAATGATGATGCTGTCAGATTCTTTTTTGATGATGAAAGAATGAGATAGTTGTGATTGTGACAATTCTTAGTCCAGCAGATTCTCTGTTTCATTACCAGGGGACTAGATTGTATCCTGGTTTTTTTGTTTTTGTTTTTAAAAATAAAGATCTTTTAAATTTCTTTAATTTTGAGAAGTGGATTTTCAAAGCTTTTAAATACAGTATTAATTGAGGTACATTTTACATGAAATAAAAAAGTAATTTAAATGCATAATTCATGACAATCACCTTCATTAATATATAGATCATATCCCTAACTCCAGTAACTTTTCTTGTGCTTCTTTGAGTTATTACTTCCTCTTGACTGAGAAATCGGGATAACTAAGATCTTAGAAGTGTTAAACAGGGACTTAAACGTAGTTATTATATTCCAGCGTTTGACTTTTTTTTTTTTTTTTTGAGACAGGGTCTCGCTTTGCAGTTCAGGCTGGCCCCTGAGCTCACTATGTAGCCCAGGCAAGCCTCGAACTCAGCAATCCTCCTGTCTCTGCCTCCCAAGTGCTGGGATTACAGGCGTGAGCCACCACGCCTGGCTCCAGCATTTGACTTTTATAAACGCTGTTGAGGGCCAGAGATTTAGCTCAGTGGTTCCAGTGCCTGCCTAGCAAGCTCAAGGTCCCTAGTTCAATCCCAGTAACCACATACAACAATACAGGGCATGGTGGCCACGCCCATTGGCAGTCAGTACTACATACCATTAATGTTGGGCCTGGTGGCCTAAACCTATAATCCAAGCACTTGGGAGGCAGAGGGAGGATTGCTGAGTTCGAGGCTTGCCTGAGCTACACAGTGAGCTCAGGGCCAGTTTGAAGTGAGACTATAAAGTGAGACCCTGTCTCACTATAAAGTGAGACCCTGTCTCAAAAAAAAAAAAAAAAAAAAAAAGCTGTTGAACAGGCAGGAATTCAAAGCCAAGCCATGAAAGCTACAAAAACAATGGACATTCTAGAACTTTAAAAATAGTCACTGTTGGGGCTGGAGATTTTTTAGCTCAGTGGTTCTGGTGCCTGCCTAGCAAGTGCAAGGTCCCTGGTTCTATCCCTGGTAACCACCTACATCAATACCAGGTGTGGTGACTCACACCCACCAGCAATCAGTACCACACAACACAATGCCAGGTACGGTGGCTCACACCTGTAATCCCAGCACTCAGGAGGCAGAGGCAGGAGGATTGCTGAGTTCAGGGTTTGCCTGGGCTACATAGTAAACTCAGGGCCAGCCTGAACTACAAAGTGAGACCCTATCTCAAAAAAAAAAAA
>PVIC010022149.1:0-27935 GCA_004025085.1 Thryonomys swinderianus
TTTTTTTTTTTTTTTTTTTTTTTTTTTTTTTTTTTTTTTTTTTTTTTTTTTTTTTTTTTTTTTTTTTTTTTTTTTTTTTTTTTTTTTTTTTTTTTTTTTTTTTTTTTTTTTTTTTTTTTTTTTTTTTTTTTTTTTTTTTTTTTTTTTTTTTTTTTTTTTTTTTTTTTTTTTTGCTTTTTGAGATAGGGTCTCACCTTGTAGTTCAGGCTGGCCCTGAGCTCACTATGGTGCCCAGGCAAGCCGCTGCGAACTCAGCAATCCTCTTGTCTCTGCCTCCTGAGTGCTGGGATTACAGGCGTGAGCCACCACGTCCGGCATTCTACACAGTGGCTTTTAACTATCTTTGAACTCTAAAAGTCAGATCAAAGTGACAAGTAACATGGGTGAATTGCAAAATACAGACATGCTCCTGAGAGATTCCAGAACATCTTGGAGAGGTTGTTCTGATGGGCTATTAGTGGCTCCAACGACTGTTAATTAAAACAGAAAGATTTTTGGTTCAAGAATGGGGAGGGTTATTGGGGTTACATGAATGCTTGGATCTCCATTTTTAAATTCAGTTCTTATCTATAAATAGGAATAGTTACTTTACCTTCATAATGGCTTAACTCAAAGAGAGTATTACATCCAAGATAGAGTGAAAAATTAGATCTGTTCTGCATAACAACAATAATGTTCTGTATTATAACACCGAAACCTACCGACGCTGGTTTTGTCTACTTAAGCAAGGTAAGCTTTCCACAATTTTTTAAAAAATCATTATTATCTCCTTCTATGAAAAATTACCACTGAGGTACTGTTCGCTTTTTTGAATGCAACTGAAAATGCACATGGTAGGGAAGTTTTTAATTAGTTCATTCCAAGAAGGAACTGTGCGTGCTCACTGCAGTAAGAGCCTAATAAATTACTTCGTAATCTCAACTGGAGGTTTTGTATAGGAAAATACTCATTAATTTGCACCAGCAGCCATCAGATCCCCTTGAAAGGTCTTAGAAACATGCTGCAGTAGGTATGGATCAGCTTGCTTGGAACAGAACTTTTGGGGCAGTGAAAACAAATAGCCCTGCCTCAAGGCGAGGTAAGCCACGTGGATCCAAGCAGTGGTACCTGGGGACAAAAGAAACTCCACACCAGTCCCTTTCCCCCACTCAATGCTTCCCATTTATAAAGCTTTTATCCTACTCTAAAAAAGGCTTTTCCACTTTCAAATCACCCCAGGGTCCTTTTTGTTTAAGTGGAGTAATCAAATACTTTGGAAATACTTGTCACAGACTAATGAGAAAATGCCAATACTAATGTTATCATCTACATGACATTTAGATGACAGTAAAGATGGATAGCTGTAAGAGTGGGTTGATATATGGATAGATGTATATAGGCACTTAAACATATTAAATGGAAAGGCAAAGTGCTATTAGCCTAGTTGGTAAAGTAATTCCTCCCAAGGAACAGATTATGTGAGAAGTTGGTAAATCACTTGAAATAAAGGGTAAGATCCTGAATGTTATGCTTTTGTGATAAAACATGCCCCCTAAACTGCTGTCTAAGGTGAGACAGTCCTGATGATTTCAGAACTCTCTTAACTGCACTTTGGTAGATTGATAAGTAAATCTGGATGATTACTGAGGTAGAATTGTTCTGCAAAATAAAGGAGTGAGAATCTGAGCCCAGAGAGGAGCTCTCAGGGAGTGCAGACCAATCTGACAAAGCAGGGTCTTGCGTGCAATAAAGGAGAAATGGGGAAATATACCTTAGCAGAGAGTAGGAGTGCTGAGATGTCTAAGGGGATTTTGAAGTTATTTGCTGTAGGATGTATATGGCAAACTCTTCTTTCCATCTGCCCTAGAAAACTGTTATCTGGAAGCAGACACTGAGACAAGATTAGTGTGCACAGGGTTTATTAAAGAAGAATTCCCACAGGAGAATAGCAGGGTAATAACAGAAATGATCTTGGAAAAACAAGTTCATCGGGATAGTTCTTCAGTCTGATCCCACAGAAGAACTCTGGAGTCACCCTAACCAGAGGTGATAGCGTGGGCCTCACACTCCTATGCCTGCCAGTCCTTAGTCAAGGATGGGTTGGGAGAGGGGACTAACTTCCAAAGTACTTCTGGCTCTCTTGAGTGGACAGGGAACTCTCCTAAAAATTGCAGATACTGAGTGTTAGATGCCAAAGGGCCAGGGGTAGAGCACAAGTAGTAAAAGAGGATAGAAACATCTGATAGATATTGATTTTGTCCAACAAAAATATAACATTTTCTTACCAACGCTTAAATATGAATCAGTTTATCACAATAAAAAAAAACTGGCATACATCCAGGACAAATATGTGGGTGTAAAAATGGACTCCACTTGCACAGACTAGCAAAGAGATGACCCCCTGATATATGGAATGGTGTATTTCTGGAAGCAACCTTACAATTATATCCAGACATACTGAGCATACTGGTGATGCTGCACTGTTGATGCCATATTGAAACTCCTGGCGTCCACATCTACTCACAGATGAGAGGTACATTAATTCACATTTCTCAACATTTCTTCTAGTGAAATATCCATGCTCCTTGTTGCCCACTAACATAGTCATTCAGGCCCCTCACAATCTAACTCTACCTCTTATTCCAGCTTTTCTTAACTGGTCAACTGCCACAAATGCTCCTCATTCACACCCCATGTGTCCTTGCTTAGTTTCCATTAAGCTCTCACATGTCCCTGGCATGGGCTAATGTGGGATATGAGAATCATCTAATTCCAAATAATTCCATGCCTGTGGACCTAGTTCTTTTATTTCATTCGTGAGGAAGCTACAGTGAGAGGGTAAAGTCCAAGTTCTCTAAGTGAACAAGGGGTGCAGCAGGCACTTAGACTCAGCAATGGGTGACTACAGAGTCAGTCCCAAAGCCAGTGGGAGGCTCTGCCTCCAGGACCCCTCCCCTCTTTCTAAAGCCTTTTTCCATTCAGAATGTTCAGGTCCTTTTAAATCAGGCAGAACTCTTGAAGGAAAAAGAATAGAAATCCAATAAATATGTGAGGAAGAATAATTACTGGTCCCAGTGTTTGAGAAGAATATTGAGATGTGGCCTCAATACTGAGAACTTTGACATATTTGTGGCAAGAGCTATAAGAACTAGAGTCTAAAATAGGGACTCACTTCAACTGAAATTTTCTAACTCTACCTTTCATTTTATATCCCCTCTGCCAGTCCACTACCCTTAGAAGCACGGGACTCCCCCATGATAGTTAATTGTGGCGTCACCTTGAAAAAGAAATGTTTAGCAGATTAGTTTAGCATAGTGCTGGGTGTGTCTGGACGACGCACTTACTGAAGCGGGGAGATGCACCCTGCATGTGGGTTGCACCAACCGACAGGCTTAGAGCCTGAACAGAACAGACAGAAAGAAGGAAGCTCCTCTTCTACTTCTACAAAGGAGCTTCAGCCTTGTCCATCGCCTTTGGACATCCATGTCCAGGATTGCAGCACACAGACTCTTGGACTTTCTTACACAAGCCTTTCAGCTTCTCAATGTGAATTCACAATGGGACTCAGTGGTGAGCTCCAGGCCTCCAACTTTTGACTGGATCCTCTGTTCTCCAGCTTGTAGATGGCCCTTGTGTATTCTTCCACCCTTGACTCTGCAGATAGCAATGTAAACCTACCTTTAAAATCCTTTCTATTATTATTATTATATCATATTATTACACTAGTCTGTTCCTCCAGTGAAACGTGATACATCCAACCCCACCTTGCTGTCTTTTTATCAACCTGGGAAGAGCTCTGATCAGCCCTATTTGGTCCTTGGGCTTGCACCTGACCTAAAGAACCAAAGGGAATAGAACATTATGACCAGTCAGATCAAAGATACTGGGTTATTGTGTGAGGATGGAAAGTGGAGAAAAGGATTCTGGGCAATTCAGCATTAGCTCTCACAGTTCATTACACTATCTGTGAAGATCCAAACAAAATAACTCTGTCCCGGTTTTTCCAGCATAAAACAAAACAACTATTTATTATGTTCACATATTCTTTGGGCCAAAAATTTGGCCAGAACACAGAGGGAATGAATCCTCTCTGATCCATAGTGTCTGGGTCCAGGATGAAAGACTCTAAGCCAAGAACTGGACCCATACAAAGGCCAACTCAGTGTCTGAAGACTGATACTGGCTGTCAGCTTGGGAGCCCAGTTCTCTTCCACATGGGCCTCTCCATGTGAAATATTTTGGGTTTCTTGTAACGATATGACTGGGTTCCAAAACTGAACCTTGAGAGAGTGTGAAAGGAGAACGAGAGACACATTGAGAGCACCAAGTGGAAACAGGATTGCCTTTTCACCCTAGCTTCAAAAAATTGCCAAATTCTGGAGCCAGGGATTTAGCTCAGTATTTCCGGTTCTTGCCTAGCAAATGCAAGATCCCTGGTTTGATCCCCGGTAACTACATACAATAATACCAGACATGGTGACTCACACCCACCAGCAATTAGTACCACATACCACAATGCCAGGTGTGGTGACTCATGCCTATAATCCTAGCACTCGGGAGGCAGAGACAGGAGGATTGCTGAGTTCGAAGCTAACCTGGGCTACATAGTGAGCTCAGGGAAGCCTGAACTACAAAGCAAGATCCTGTCTCAAAAAAAAATTTCTACTGCAGGCGTGGTGGCTCATGCCCATAATCCCAGCACTCAGGAGGCAGAGACAGGAGGATTGCTGAGTTCGAAGCTAACCTGGGCTACATAGTGAGCTCAGGGAAGCCTGAACTACAAAGCAAGATCCTGTCTCAAAAAAAAATTTCTACTACAGGCGTGGTGGCTCATGCCTGTAATCCCAGCACTCAGGAGGCAGAGACAGGAGGACTGCTGAGTTTGAGGCTTGCCTGGGCTCCATAGTGAGCTCAGGGCCAGCCTGAACTACAAAGTGAGACCCTGTCTCAAAGACAATAAAAAATAAAAAATTTAAAAATTTAAAAAAATAAAAATTTCTATTATTTGGAGCCTCATAAGCCTGCCCAGGTTCAAGAGAAGAGAAAACAGATTGAACCCTTTATGAGGAATGGCAGTGGCTGGGAGAGAAGTAGGACCCAAGATACTGCTGTAGACAAGTTTCAGAAAATACAAATTAGCACATCTTTTCTCCTGTGAATTCTCTTCATGAATGTTTTTGCAGCTTCCCTGCATTATTTTGATTCCTAGGAGTGATCCATCTTTATATTCCTATGTAGTGTCTTAAACAGGACCTTATATAACAGATCTTGAGAATACTTTGGTTGACTAAATGTCTCTGAAATTAAGCATCACAGTTTTTCTAGCAGCTAGCTGTATGACTGAGAAAAATGATTTAGCATCTCAGATCCAGTTAGAAATTGAGGAAGCTGAACTGCGTTTTTGGCTTCTAAATATTTTTGTTTAGCAGAAAATTACAAATAACTCTTTCTCAATTAGATCTAACACAGACTTCAGTATATAAAACTGATTTTAAAGAAAGAACAAGCAGAAACACTCTCGTTGATTGGTCCTAAAAATCACTGCAGTAAATTGGTTGACTGGCCAGAGGTGTAGGAGGACTTGAGAGCTGTCCACTTCCCCTCTCCCGCTCCCTGGTACCACGGCTGACCCTGAGACAGATGGGGAGGTAGAGGCCATCTGCTGTTGCGAATTTGTCCAGAATCTCTTCTTATAACAGAATCTACCTATTTTAAGCGAATCTCTCTCTCTCTCTCTCTCTCTCTCTCTCTCTCTCTCTCTCTCTCTCTCTCTCTCTCTCTCACACACACACACACACACACACACACACACACAGTTTAGTACATTAGGCCTACTCATTTTCTAACCCTAGAGATGAAAAGTGACCCCAATCTTACCATATGAGGTCGTGGTGATTGGTTTAGAACCAAGCATACAACCAATTTAGGGCCAGTGAGACTCAATTCCAAGACCTTTTGCTGGATCTATCAGGAGGAAGGATGCTCCTTTTCTGGAATTGCTTGGCTGGTAGAATAAAAGCTGCTATTGGTCATGTTCACTGCTTTCTGGGATACTTCCCTGACCAACAATGTGGCTCCAAAACAAACAGAAGATGAGTGCTAGGAAAAAAGGGTGAGAGGAATAAGATGGGGGTGTCTTGACAGCATTACATGAGCATCTGGACCCATGTATATCTGGTGCTAATGTAAGTTTGTATTTTTCCACATAGTTTTGTTAAAATTGAATGAAAGAATTGTTGTAAAAATACCAAACTTCAAATTTCAATGGCTTTTAAAACAGTTTGAAAAATCATTGCAGTAGATGAACTCTAAGGATTTTTTTTTCCTCTCTGTTATAACCTTTGGGACTGTAGATCCATCTCGTCTTATTGCACAGTTGCATGAAAAATACATTAGTTTTTAGAAAATTGCAAAGTATCTGTTAGCTTCAGAGAACACCAGAAAAATGCCTATGGATACACATAAGGTTTACTATGATGATTATTTGCTCTAAAGCCTTCTGGATTCTTAATTTATAACCCAGAGGACTTTCATCATTTTGTAGTAAAAAGACATGTCTTCTAAATGTTTCTGACTTGTGCAAAGAAGAGAGTAAGACATCTAGTTGAATGCTCATGTAGGCTGAGCATAAAGGAAGAGTTTAACCAACCAAGTCTGACCAACTAGAAATGCTAGCTACTGCCATAGTCTTAGCACATTCCGACTTCCCTGTCCATGAAGGAACGATATCTTTCATTTACTCCTAGATTTTCTTTACGTGTCAAAAGTAAACTCAGATACTTGTTAGCACTTCTACTGGGACTCCTAAGCCAGCTCCGAGTATGCAGCTTTGAAGTTTTCACATCCAAAAAGGGACCATTTCTGATTTCATATCAAGGACTCAGGCATACATAAAAACCAGTGATGAATCTTGTGTCCCAATCGATCCTGACCATGGTAAGGTCTCATATCTTTGACAAGGCTTCATTATTTCAGATGTGCAAGGCCCAGCGGTGTTTTGGTGGTGAGTCACCCAGCAAGCTGAGTTAGATGCTTAATCTCTGCAGGCTGCAGTCTCTACTGATATATCTTGTACTCATTTCAAAGAGTTTCATAATGAAGGAAGATGGTCACCAAAGAAGAGAATTTTTACTTAAATAAGAACTCCCACTTTTTCTGTGCTTTTCTGAAGTTACCTTTATACCTTTTCCATTTGCAAATAATACCATTACCATTGAAACCACTGCGTTTTAAATGGCGTCTACACCCCCTTGCAGGGAATCCTCTTTTTCTCTCCTTGTCCTGCCTGGAGTCATTATTATGTCATAGTCACTTTCAGGAACACAGCTGATGTGGACAGGATTATGATCTCCCACACAGAACAAGACAGTTTTCAGGCTGATTTCTCTTAGAAATATCTTGAGAGCACCTAGAAATATACACACCAAAGTGAACATGTGGAAGTGATGATGAGAAAAGGAGGAACCCAGAGACCTAAATTCATAGGTTTCCTTCTTGTGCTGAGGACCCTTTTACTCACCATGTGGCCTCAGCAGAGCCCAGTGAATAGGATGAACATAACAATGCTGAGTGAATGAGTAGATACATGATGTAAAACATGCCCTTTAATTCCATATTGATGAATTTATATAGAAGTTCACAGTGGAAGAAAAAATATTATTTAATTATCTGTTGTCCCTGTGGAAATGCACTTGAAGATTCCAAAATAGTTTCCTAAATAATATTTCCCAAATCCTTAGTCTTTCAGTCAGCATCAACACCAAACAAAAAAACCTTACATACAGAAATTCTTGTGGCTCTCAGGCCTTTAAACTGAGCCTTAAGAGTACTATGTCGATCCCCAGTACCATCAAAAATTTAAAAAAGAGTACTATGAAATAATATGAAATGTTTTTTGAAGAGGGGATACGGTACACAGAGGTTAAAATGTGTCTTTTCCATAGAATTTCTCATAGTTCTTATTGGCTACTGTCCATATAAATCTTAAAGGGGAGATAAAAAGAACAATGTTTATCCTACATTTTTAAACAGAATCCTATTTTTTAATTTCACCTATTACTCCTCCAATGGATTTTGATACACATTTTTGGATAGGCTGGTCTAGAGAAAAGTTCTATTATATTTCCTTTTTATTTTTCTTATGAATACATTCTGAACGTAGGAAATCTATTCTTTCCTCATCCTTTATTAAAAATGTCCTTCCTAATACTGCAATCTTTACTATATTATAACATGAAGTTATCCCTATTATTTAATGAAATATTAATTAAAAATACAAATAGATTTTATTACTATTCTTCATAATTGTGATGTCAGATGGAATAAACAAAGATGGTGTCGAGATAACCCACATATGTCAAAACATATTATAAAGCTGTAATAATTAGGGCCGGAGATTTAGCTCAGTGGTTCTGGCACCTGCCTTGCAAGCACAAGGTCCTGAGTTTGATCCCCGGTAACCACATACAATGCTGGGTGTGGTGGGTCACGCCTGTAATCCCAGCACTCTGGAGGCAGAGACAGGAGGATTGCTGAGTTCCAGGTTTGCCTGGGCTACATAGTGAGTTCAGGGCCAGCCTGAACTACAAAGCGAGACCCTGTCTCAAAAAAAAAAAAAATGTAAAAACTAAAACCACATAGTATTAGCACACTATGGAATCAATAGAACAATGGAATAGAGTAAAAAGTTTAGAAATGGACCATACTCACACAGAGACCTGAAATCAGTGGAGAAAAGATGAATCATGCAATATATAGAATTGAGATACTGCCTAGCCAGAGTAAAAAATAAATTTGTGTCTATACTGAGCATGTTAGCCTAGCCTCACAAACTTGAGTTCTACGATACTGCCTCAGCATTCAATTTTAGGTCCAGTGCAATCCACTGTCTTTGGCATAGTAAAAACTATGCCAAAAAATCACACTATGTGTGATTTTAGCCCACTTTTTTCTTATCTCAGTGACCCAAAATCCAGCATATCTCACAGTTGTTGACTGTGGTAAAACCTAATGGTTAACACCAGTAAATCAGGTCCCCTCCAGGTGTACTTTCTTTTAACTAGCAAACCTACAAGCTCTGTGGGAAAGCCCACGGACCCACGCCATGGACCTTACCTCAGCCAGTCTCTGGTTCTGTCACTCTCACCCACCGGCTGAAGTCCTGGCACCTCGAGTCTTCCGCCCAGCCTCTTGTCAGCACCTTAACCTCTCTGGGACTGCTGAGCAAAGAATATCCCTGTTTCATCCCTTTCACTCTCATTTCCTCATGGTGTCTCTTCTGACACACACACCTGGACTGACCTGTCCTAGGGTCAGGGCTCTCCCAGACAGAGGCTTTCTCTCTCAGAACTCAAGACCAGATTAAAAGGAAATTACAATAGAAACCACAACAGCAGGAAGAAATTCCAAATGGACAAAAGATATAAGTATAAAAAGTGACATTATGGAAGTATTAGTAGAACTTATGACAGAATGGTTTTATAATCTCAGAGAAGGAGAAGCCTAACGATAACAAAAACCTCAGAAGTCCTAAAAGAGTCACACTTTTTGTTACCAAAAAAAGGTCAAAGGTTCCATATGACTAAAAGCCAACAAAACAGAAAACATTGTTTACAGCTCACATATCAGAGACAGGTTCAATGCCTTTATATAATGCAATATTTAAAAACAGCTAACATGTGACCAACCCATTGCTTTTGTTATCTGAGCTTCTACGATGTTCCTGATCTCTTCTTTAATGAAGTCTTTCACTGTGGACAGCATCTCTGTTTTCATCTCAGAGATCAGTTCTGATTTCCTTATTAGTAGATCTGCTTTTGTTACCAGTTCAGAGTCCTGGAGACTGAGCTTCATTTTGCTCCATTTCCCTTTTCCCTGAATTCCCCTGTGGTGGTGATCTTTGTGCCTGGGTTCTTGAATTTTTTTTTCTCATATCTGTTGTGCTGGCAATGACTGTAAATCACTGCACAACCTAAGTGGCGCTTACCCAAACTCGTGCAAACAGGAATGGAGCTCCCACAAGGCTTCTGGCCTGAGTCCAATGGCAGGTAGGCCAGGATCGCTTGGGGTGGATGGAGGTCCCTGGGTCAACTGTCCTGGGTCTGGTGACAGGCGAGGTGCTTGCAGGTGGTGGAAGTCACTGCGCAGCCTCCGCTGGGCTTACCCAGACTCACCAGGGGGAATGGAGCTCCCTGGGGGCATCTGGCCTGGGTCTGAATGTGGGTCAGCTGTTTGCAGGTGGTGGAAGTCACTGTGAGGCCTCTGCGGAGTTTACCCAGACCCACCTGGGGTGAGTGGGGGGGGGGTCCCTGGGTCAGCTGGCCTGGATCTGGTGGCAGGCGGGCTGTTTGCAGGTGGTGGAAGTCACTGTGAGGCCTCTGCGGAGTTTACCCAGACCCACCTGGGGTGAGTGGGGGGGGTCCCTGGGTCAGCTGGCCTGGGTCTGGTGGCAGGCGGGCTGTTTGCAGGTGGTGGAAGTCACTGCGAGGCCTCTGCGGGGTTTACCCAGACCCACCTGGGGTGGGTGGGGGTCCCTGGGTCAGCTGGCCTGGGTCTGGTGGCAGGCGGGCTGTTTGCAGGTGGTGGAAGTCACTGCGAGGCCTCTGTGGGGTTTACCCAGACCCATCTGGGGTGGGTGGGGGTCCCTGGTTCAGCTGGCCTGGGCCTGGTGGCAGGCAGGCTGTTTGCAGGTGGTGGAAGTCACTGCAAGGCTTCCGCTGGGCTTACCCAGACTCACCAGGGGGAGTGGAGCTCCCTGGGGGCTTCTGGCCATGTGACCAATCCATAAGAAAAGTGATATAAATATCTCAATATATCAGAATGTGTGATCAACTCCACTATAACATACGTAATCTAAAGTACACTGAGACATCACAGTAAATATAGTGAATTACTCTGTATAGGAAAAACAGCAAGGGAGATATGAGTATGTAAAAAAATACATCTGCAGACTTGCCTAAGAAAACACTAACACTATTGCTTCTAGGGATGGATGAATAAGAGCTTGGGAAGGAAGGGAAACAAGTGTCTTTTCTTTTGTATCTTTAGAATTTTGAATCACATGTAAGACTGAAACATGAGGAGGTAAGAAATAAAATTGAGTCTGACAGTGATGTTTCTTTCTCTTTTCATTAGTCCACTTTACCCAGCTCTGGCTCGCCTCTGTGATAGCTTCCCCTGGCTTTCCTGGCCACCCTTTCAGAGAAGACGGCTCAAAGTCTTCGTGATGCACAGAGCTGGTTTTGCAGTGAAGTAAAAGGTGTCCTTAGAACACTGCCAAGGGATTTCAGAACACATTTTAATGTGATGTGTCTGACAGAACAGCTGTGGCTTCATTTCGCAGAATATTTGAACATTTTAGTCTAAATACAGCAGTTAGGTTCCTGGAACAAAAGGTGGTGAAGAGATGGAAGTGTGAAAAAAGGTAGAAAGGGATTAACTTTCCATATATGTGGCATATGTTAAATCTCGAGATATGAAATTTGATTTCTACTTCATTTTTCTGATTATATTTAACATTATAAGTAATATTTATCCCAACTCTTAATACACAGATAGATGTTTTGAGGTTTGTCTCCTAATTTTTATATTATTAAACCTGGTTATTCTTTTTAACAGCATTGGGTGGGGTACTGTGAATGTCAGAGTTAGAAAGAATCTGAAAGTTCATTTAATAGTATGTTTGATATAAAATATTTGGTATATGTGCTGCCGAAGCGAGCACTGATATAAAATATTTGGGACACAAGGAATATCAGGTGATCCCCTTTGATCTATTTCAGTTTGTGGTCCATTTCTGGAAAGACTCAAAGCAACAGTCCATTTCAGAACTTGAAGCGACATGTGCAGCCATTATGGTTTCTACTGACATATGTTAAGTTCTCAGAGATTATAAAAGAAACTAGAAGAGACTCTAGCCAGAGCTGCAGAGATCAGCCTGGCCTGCAGAATCTCGGGAGATGATATAGGAGATGACCATCAAACAGTACAAACTTAATTCTTTTATATTTTTATTAGTACCTAATTACAGTGCATAATTTAAGTCACCATAGGAATTCATGTGCATAACACATTTTAATTCCTCGTGTCCTCTTCCACTTTCCCCCTTTCCCAAACGGATAAAATTGGAAAGATTCATACAGGTTAAGCCTCCTTCCTCATTGCACAATCCTTTATAGTTCAAACTTTCCCAATTTTGAAAACAAACAAAAATTCCCCACACCTTAATAACTATTCCTATTTCCCAGTCTAAGCCCCTTAAATAAACATAATAATCCCCACTTTTGCTAAACAACAAGAAACCAAGTGAGAAAGGAGAATTAAAGCCACAAGTACAGTAAAATCTCTGGTCTCAACACATTCAGCCACTTTTCTTACGTTCTGTGAGTGTCTTGCATCCTGTGCCATTCAATACCTGTCTTTGCTGGATCCAGATGTTTCTGACACTTGACATATATGAAATGCACCCATGTCAACTACAGATTCTGCTTTTATTAAGTTTTCATATCATAACCATCTGAAAAAATATTGTATCTACAAATAAAGACAAGCTGAAGTACAATTATCTATATGAGCACTATCATGAGAAAGTGGACTATGGCAGAACAGCGCCATCTACACACATACCAGGATGTGTGAGATTTTAGCTCTAAAGACTCAAAGTTAGAAGCGGACTATCTGCTGAGAGCTTGAACTAGCTGTGTTCTCAGACTCCCCATTCCGGGTAGATGTTTATTGATACCCCTATTTTGATCCTTTCTTCAACCTTCACTGAAGTGTTACCAACAGGACAAATCACTGTTAGTGTTGATGGACATTCTAGTACTCTTACTAGTTTGTTTTCATGGAAGGATATTCCTAAGGGAAGCAATTTCAGAGAAAATATAGCCTTTTCTTTCCACTTTGATATTGGTTCCTTCAGATGAAAGGAATAATCAGTTGCCGATTGATGAGACAGGGAGATCCACCAGCCCACAATTATCAGAGGATTAGTCTCCTGGCTGAGAATGAGGACAGTGCTGGACTTTACCTTCTTGTTTTCTGGCTTTTAAAGGCCTCTCTGAGTTAGTGTATCTGAATTTCTGAGTTGCATTCAGTTCAAACAACCAACTGATCCTGGCTCTTCTCATGAGCTGCTTCTCTTACTCTGGGCTCCTGGGGTATCCTATGTTTCTTCCTCATTAGACATGGTCTAAAGGGGTCCCCCCTTTCACGCGGCTGGAGGGGAAAATGGTCTCAGAATTTACACTACAGACTCCTCCTTCCCCTATATAAGACCCCAGTTCTAGGTTGAAGTGAAATTTGAGGCAGGGAATAGGAGGTTTCACTCTGCCCAAGTCCAAGAAATATTCTCCCATGTGAGAAACTTGAACCTTCTGTTACACATTAAGCATCATGTGTCTTTTAGCATTTCTTTCTGGAATTGTTAGAATCCAAAATGAAGAAAAGTTCATTGATTTAGTTTCTGCAAAACTCCAGCACCCACCAGTAGCTATGGATGGTCTTAGGATCTTTCTTCCCTGTATATTGGTGAGACAGGCTGTTCTCTTATTTGCTTAGTAAATGCAGACAACTGTCTGGGGCCACTGGTCAGGGGAAAATTATATTCACTGTACTATAGGTTGGTGCTTCCTTAGAAAGATCTTTGTGAGCATCAATGTCCTAATGGGGCTGAAGATCAATGTCCTGATGATTTTGAACAGGATAAGTGTTGTACTCTGCCAAACTCCAGTTGTGTCTCTGTGATCCACAGGTAGGAGGGTTCTGGAGGCAGGTGTATTGGTGATGGTCAACAATCTCATGGTTATGTTCACTAGAGTATCAGTTTCCAAGAGCTGCCATGACAAATTCCTTCAAACTGGGTGACTGAAACAACAAATTTATTTCTTCACGGTTCTGAAAACTTGACCTCCAAGGTCAAGGTGTTTGCAAATTTGTTTCTTCTGAGAGCTGTGTGTGAAAATAGGTTCTCTGCCTCTCTAGTAGTTTCTGGTACTTTGGTTAAAAAAAAAAAAGTTTTGGGTGTTCCTTAGGTTGGAGATGCATCACTCAGCACCTGAGAAAATTCTGGCTTTAACTCTTAAACTAGAATGTGCCCATACCCAAGATTAGGAGCCAAGAATTCCGACAGTCCATGAGTGTAGATTTGTACAGGTGTAAATCCACTCCAGAGAATTCTGGACCTCAAGGAATCAAAGAGGGTATTATTAACCACACCATAATGGAGTGAAGTCTCTGCTTTTCTGCTACAGAAAAAGGCTGCTCAAGACTTTGAGTTTAGGTGGAAGTACAAGGAAGATTTTCTACAGATTCAATCCTGTACCTATTTGGGGTCTGTAGATAATATGGATAATGTTTATGGGAGTAGAAAGTGAAGTTTAAAATGGTCCAAATATATATAAGAAATTTGCAACTCTTTTTTATTCCCTAATGAAAGAACAACAGTAAACCAAAATTCTGTTTAATACATTGTTCTGGTTGTAGGTAGCTAATGATTGTAATTAGTCCCCAAATCAAATATATTTCCAAAACTTGCTTTACAGCATCTCAACAACAGCATTAGTGGTATTATGAAATAGATAATTCTTTCTTGTGAGTGGTTGCCCTGTGGATCATAATTGTTTATTAGTATCTCTGTTCTCTTCTTATTCAATGCCAATAGAGTTCTTTTCCCTAGTTGTAACAGCCATAAATGTCTCCAGACATTGCCCCTATGTAAGAATCATTGCATTAGAAAATGACAGGTCAGACTATTTCAACCATAAAAACTGAATAACCACTTGAAACAGTGATGTGAATCAAAGTTTTTCCAGATGGTTCCCAATTCTGATTCTTAAAACTCTATAGGAGATTAATTCTCATGCAGCATATTATTTTTTTACTCTTTATTGGTACATTGTATATACATCATATCATGATCACACTTGATATTGGGAATTTGTACCAGTATATGAAACAATTTAGTTCTCATTCCCCTACCCACCCCACAAGCCCCCATCCCCTAAATACATAGGTTTTATTTCTCTTTTTTATTACCATCACATTTTTTCTTTACCCTTCATTACTCACACCTCACCATATTTCCCTTTGAATATTTTCATTTCACAATATCCACCACACCTTCTAGAACTCATTAACATCTTCAGTTTCTCATACCAGAGAATAGATACAATATTTACATATCTATGACCTATTTATTTCACTTATGAGTATGTGCTCAAGGTACGCCCATTTGAGTATAAATGACTCAAACTTATCATTTCTTAAGGAAGAGTAATACTCCATTTTACAGAAAAACCACAACTTTATCCAATCTCTAGTTGATGGGATCTGGGTTGTTTCCAAGACTGAGCTATCACAAACTGAGCTGCTATGAACATGGGTGCACATATGTCTTTATGATATGATTTTTTAAATTCCTTCAAGTATATTCCTAGCAGGGCAAATAGCAGGGTCAAATGGGACCTCTAATCCTAGTTTTTTGAGGAATCTCCACACTGACTTCCATAGAGGTTGTACCAGTCTACATTCCCATCAACAGTGGAGAAGGATTCCTTTTTCTCCATGGCCTTGCCAGCATTTGTTGCTGGCTAATTTCAAGATAGCAGCCATTCTTTGTGGAGTGAGATGAAATCTTAGTGTTGTTTTCATCTGCATCTCTTGAATGACCAGCAATGTTGAGCATTTCTTCATATGCTTCTTGGCAGCTTTTACTTCTTCCTCTGCAAAGTGTCTGTTCATTTCAGCTGCACCCCACCTTTTGAGACAGGTTCTTACTTTATAGTTCAGGCTGGCCCTGAGCTCACTATGTAGCCCAGGCAAGCCTGGAACTCAGCAGTCCTCCTGCCTCTGCCTCCCAAGTGCTGGGATTACAGGCGTGAGACACCACGCCCAGCACTGTGGTATGTGGTATTGATTGCTGGTGGGCGTGAGTCACCACACCCAGCATTGTATGTGGTTACCGGGGATTGAACTCAGGACCTTGCACTTGTGAGCAGGTGCCAGAACCACTGAGCTAAATCTCTGGCCCCAGCTGCCCATTTTTGAATCAGGTCTTTAAATTCAGGGGACTGATTTTTTAGAATTGTTTATATATTCTAGATAGTAAGCCTTTGTCTGAGAGACAGCTGGTAAAGATTCTTGCCCAATTTGTTAGTTGTCTTTTCACTCTGCGGATGGTCTCTTTTTTGTGCTGAAGCTTTTTAATAAAAAGAGATCTCATTTGTTGACTTCTGCTAGATCTTGTGCTATAGAGGTCTTGTTCATAAAGTCTTTCCCTAAGCCAACGTATCCAAGAGTTTTACCTCACCTGTTTTTCAGCAGGTTTAGTGTTCCTGTTTTCATATTTAAGTCTCGAATCCACTTTTATTTTAGTTTTGTACATGGTGACAGACATAGGTCTGGCTTTAGTCTATGACAGGTAAAAGCCTACTTTTCCCAGCACCATTTGTTAAAGAGGCTATCTTTTCTCCACTGGGGATATTTGGCTCCTTTGTCAAAGATGAGGTAGCTTAGTGTATCTAGATTTGTTTCTGGATCTTCTAATCTGTCCCACTGACCCTCAGGTCTGTTACTTTGTCAATACCATGCAATTTTTATCACAGTGACTTAATAGGAAAGTTTCAGGTTGGGGATTGTAATACCCTCCACTGTGTCCTTGTCACTTAGAATTGTTTCTGCTATTCTAGGTCTTTTGTGATTCCAGATGAATTTTTGGATAATTTTCTCTAGATCTGTGAAATACACTGTTAAAACTTCTATCAGGATTGCATTGAATTTATATAGTGGTTGTGGGAGTATAGCCATTTTGACACTATTTGCTCTTCCTATCCAGGAGCAAGGGATGTCTTTCCATTTTCTGGTAACTTCTTATCTCCCTTTTCAGAGTGCTGTAATGTTCACAGTAGAGATCTTTCACCTTCTTTGTTAGGTTGATTCCTAGATATTTCTTTTTTTTTTTTTTTGGATGCTATTGTGAAAGATATTGACTTCCCAATTTCTTTCTCAGTGAGTCTATTGTTTGTGTATACAAAGGCTATTAATTATTGAGCATTGACCTTGTATCCAGGTACACTACTAAATTTGGTGATTAAGTCTAGCAGTCTTTTGGTTGAGTTTTTAGGATCCTCTGTATAGAGAATCATGTCATCAGTGAATAATGACAGGTTAACTTCTTCCTTACCTATCTTTATTCTTTTTATTTCTTTTTCTGGCCTAATTGCTGTGGCTAATGTTTCCAGCACTATACTGAATAAGACTGGTGACAGTAGACATCCTTGTCTTGTTCCTGATTTTAGAGTTGAAAGGTTTCAACTTTTGACCATTAAGGATGATGCTGGCTGTTGTTTTCTCATAAATAGCTTTTATTCATTTGAGATTGAGTCCATCTATTCCAATTTTCTGTAGGGTTTTAATCATGAATGTGTGTTGGATATTGTCAAATGCTTTTTCTGCATCTGTTGAGATAACCATATGTTTTTTTACTCTTGAGTCTGTTAATATAGTGTATTAATTATATTTATTGATTTACATATGTGAAACCAGGCTTCCATCTCTGATATAAACCCAACTTGACGAGGGTGTATGATTTTCTTAATAATCCTCTGTATTCTGTTTGCTAATATCTTATTGAGGATTTTAGCATTGATATCCACTAAGGAGATTGGCCTGTAGTTCTCATTTTGGGTTGGGTCTTTTTCTCCTCTTGAAGTAAGGTAATGGTTGCTTCCAGGAATGAATTTGGGAGCACTGCTTCCCTTTCAATTTCATTCAAGAGTTTGAGAAGTAGTGGCATTAACTCTTCTTTAAAAGTTTTGTAGAATTCAGCAGTGAAGTCATCAGGACCAGGGCTTTTCTTTGTTGGTAGGTTTTATTACATATTCAATTTCACAGATTGATTTTGGGGCATTTAACATATCTATGTCTTCTTCATTCAGCTTTCAAAGTTCATATGTATCTAGGAATCTATCCATTTCTTCTACATTTCCCAATTTATTGGAATACAAATTTTCAAAGTACATGTTTATTATCCTCTGGACTTCCACTGGATCAGTGGTAATTTCCCCCTTTCCATTCCTAATGGCATGGATTTGAGCCTTTCCCTTCTTTTGTTTGATAAGGTTGGCTAAGGGTCTGTCAATTTTGTTTACCCTTTCAAAGAACCAGTGCTTAAATTCATTGATTATTTGTATCATTCTTTTCATCTCCATTGCATTAATTTCTGCTCTGATCCTTATAATTTCCTCCCTAGTATGAGCTTTGAGTTTGTCTTGCTTCTCTTTTTATAGTAACTTGACATTCAGCATTAGGTCATTTATTTGAGCTTGCTCTATTTCCTAGTGTAGGCATTCACTGCTATGAATTTCCCTCATAGAACTGCTTTCCTCATGTCCCATAGATTCCTGTATGTTGTTTTGGAGTTGTTATTTAATTGTAAGAATTGTTTAATTTCTCTTTTAATTTCTTCTGTGGCCCTCTGGTTGGTCAATAGTGTGTTGTTCAATTTCCAAGTATTTATGATGATCTTGGAATTTATTTTGCTATTCAGCTCCAATTTCAAGGCACTATGACCTGACAATATACAGGGGATAACTTCAGTTCCTTTGCATTTGCTTAAACCTGTTCTATGAACTAGCATGTGGTCTATTTTGGAGAATGACCCATTGGCAACTGAAAAGAATGTAAAATCTGACTTTGTGGGGTGAAATACTCTGTTGTTATCTATTAAGTCCATTTGTTCAAGCATTTGGTTTAGCTCAAGTATTTCCTTGCTGAGTTTTTGTTCAGTCAATCTGTCCATGAAAGCGGGGTGTTAAAGTCCCCTACTACTATTGTATTGGTATTTATCTGGCCTTTCATGTCAATTAATGTTTGTTTTTATAGTTGAGTGCATTAGAATTTGGTGCATAATATTAAAAATTGTTATTTCCTTCTCTTGAATTGTTCCCTGTACAAGAATGTAGTGGCCTTCTTTGCCTCTCTTAATAAGTTTTGATTTGAAATCTATTTTATCTGCAAATAAGATGGCCACTCCTGCTTTTGTGCAGTTTCCTGATGCATGGGGGATTGTTTTCCATCCTTTTATTTTCATTCTATGTGTTTCTTTCTGAAATAGGTGTGTTTCCTTTATGCAGCAGACTGCAGGATCTTGCTTCTTGATCCATTCTGCAAGTCTGTGTCTTTTAATTGGCCCATTGAGTCCATTCACTTTAATGGTTATGGCTGTTATGGATAGACTGAGCTGTCGTGTTTTCCTGTTCTTGGTTCTTTTCTTCTTTGCTTTTGCCCCTTCCTCATCTGTTTCTTGTTTGGCCCAATGGGTTGACTCCACTGGGTCTCATGGATTTGTGCCTTTCATTATTTTTCTCCAAGATATTTTTGAGAATGTTTGGAGTGTGGGTTTTTTATTTGTGAAGTTTTTCAGATGTCCTTTGTCGTGGAAGTATCTTATTTCCCCCTCAATTTTAAAGAAATGTTTTGCAGGATACATCGGTCTAGGTTGGAAATTGTTCTCCTTCAAGACTTGAAACACTTCACTCCAGGATCTCCTTGCACTGAGTGTCTGGGATGAGAAGTCTGATGTGATCCTGATGGGCTTTCCTTTGTATGTGATTTTTTTCTTTTCTCTAGCTGCATGCAGTATTTCGTTCATTCTTTTTTTTTTTTTTTGCATATCTGGAACCTTTATAATTATATACCTAGGTGTAGATTTTTTGGAGTCCTATGTGCTTCATATATCTGTGTGTTCAATTCTTTTCCTTTTCCTATGAAGTTTTCTGCTATTATCTCCGAGAACGTTTTTTTATGCCTTTTTTTTATTGTTTCCTGCTTCCTCAGGGACTCCAACCAATCTTATGTTATTTTTTTTGAGTCATCTAGGAGCTATTGGATTGATTTCTCATGGTCCCTTTCCATTTTTCCATAAATTCTGCCTTTCCTGTTCATTGCCTGCCATCCTATCCTCTAGGTTCTGAAATTTTGTCTTCTACCTGATTCATCCTACCTTGCAAACTTTCTTTTTCTTCATTTCCTGGACCTCTATTTGTAGCTGTTTAAAAGGTTCTACTGCTTTTGCTATCTCAGATGGTATCATGTCCCTGATCTCCTCTTTGGCTTTATTAATTATTTCATTTACCTCAGATGGTATCTCTGTCTTCAGCTCAGAAATCAGTTCTAATTTCCATTTTATTAGATCTGCTTTTGTTACCATCTCAGAAAGTCCCGTTGATTGAGCTTCCATATGCTCCATTTCTCTTTTCCCTGGATTCCCCTGGGGTGGGAATTTTTGCGTTGGAGATTTTGAGTTTTTCCTCATTTCTGAGCTTTATTGGGTGATTATGGCTTTACAGCTGGGCTACTATGATCATATGTCTAGCCAATAACCTATACAGATTATGTACAATATTCAGGCAACACCCTTTGGAACTAAAAAGGTTACCAGGGAGTCAGATGGTAAAGAGATAGGAGAGAGAGAAATTAGAAATAGAATTAGAGGATATATAACAATCACAAGAACCTGAGGAACTAATAGAGGCTAGAGGACAAAAGAGACAGATTAGACAAATACAAAATGGAATAGACTAACAGCAGTAGGGCCACTAACATCTATTCACCCTTCTGTAAAAGTATAGAGAAGAGAGAAGGGAAGACTGTATGTATTAACTTAGGTGGCAGATACTGACCAGAGAAATGAAGGTGAGAAAACTAAGGAACAGTAGCAGTAATGGGCACTCAAGGCACAATTTTCCCTCTCTTGAAAACTGAGGGTTATTGAGAAAGGAAACAAAAATCCAATCTTGAGCAGACAACAATAAGATAATAGAGGAGTGAAGAAGAATAGAAAGGGAAACCAAACCAAAACAAAAAACCCAGCTACAACAGCAAAAACAAATGAAAACAACACAAAAGATCAAAAACCAAAACAAAATCCAAAAAGAAAAGAATAGAATAAAATAAGTCTATTAACAACAAGCAGTCCGAAGTGTAGACCTACTGATTTCTGAGCTATGCCAGGGAGTGGCGGCTCAAAAGTTAAAGGTTCCCTGAGAGTTCTGCCTAACCTGTTTTCCAGCAGGCTTATTGTTTCTGTTTTAATGTTTAAGTCTCATATCCATTGTGAATTTGGTTTTGTGCATGATGAAAGAGATAGGTCTAGCTTTAGTTTTTGGCAGGTTAAAGCCCAGTTTTTCCAGCACCATTTGTTAAAGAGGCTGTCTTTCCTCCATTGGGGATGTTTGGCTCCTTTGTCAAAGATAAGGTGGCTTAGTGTATCCAGGGTTGTTTCTGCATCTTCTAATCTATTCCACTGGTCCTTGAGTCTGTTACTTTGCAGTACCATAAAGTTTTTATCACAGTGGCTTTATAGTAGAGTTTTAAATTGGGGATTGTAATACCCCCTGCCATGTCATGATTGCTTAGAATTGCTTTTTCTATTCTTGTTTCTTGTGGTTCCAGATGAATTTTTGTATTTTTTTTAGCTCTGTGAAATATAGCATTGGAATTTCAATTGGAATTGCATTAAATCTGTATAGTAGTTGTGGAAGTATAGCCATTTTGACGATGTTGGTTCTCCCTACCCAGGAACAAGAGATGTCTTTCCACTTTCTGATCACCTTTTCTATCTCATTTTTCAGAGTCCTATAGTTTTCAGAGTAGAGGTCTTTCACTTCCTTTGTTAGATTGATTCCTAGATATTTCATTTTTCTGTGTGCTACTGTGAAAGCGATTGACTCCCCAATTTCTCTTTCAGTGAGTCTGTTGTTTGTGGAGACAAAGGCTGTTGATTTTTGAGCATTGACCCTGTATCCAGCAACACTACCAAATTTGGTAATTAAGTCTAGCAGTCTCTTGGTTGAGTTTTTAGGATCCTCTAGATAGAGTATCATATCATCAGCAAATAATGACAGTTTAACTTCTTCCCTTCTTTTTTTTTTTTTTTTTTTTTGAGACAGAGTCTTGCTTTGTAGTTCAGGCTGGCCCTGAGCTCACTATGTAGCCCAGGCAAGCCTCGAACTCAGCAATCCTCCTGTCTCTGCCTCCCGAGTGCTGGGATTACAGATGTGAGCCACCACGCCTGGCACTAACTTCTTCCTTTCTTATCTTTATTCCTTTTATATCTTTGATGTGCCTGATTGCTATGGCTAATGTTTCCAGCACTATATTGAACAAGAGTGGTGACAGTGGGCATCCTTGTCTCGTTCCTGACCTTAGTGTAAAAGGTTTCAGTTTTTGCCCATTGAGTATGATGCTGGCTGTTGGTTTCTCATAAATAGCTTGGATTAAATTGAGATAAAGTCCATCTATTCAGATTCTCTGTAGGGTTTTGATCATAAATGGGTGTTGGATTTTGTCAAATGCTTTTTCTGTGTCTATTCAGATAATCATGTAGTTTTTGTCCTTGAGTCTGTTAATATAGTGTATTCCTTGAGTCTGTTAATATAGTGTATTACAATGATTGATTTATGTATGTTGAACCAGCCTTGTATTCCTGGGATAAATCCGACTTGATCAGGGTGTATGATTTTCTTGATAACTCTCTGTATTCTGTTTGTCAGTATCTTATTGAGGATTTTTGCGTCAATGTTCATTAGAGAGATTGGCCTGTAGTTTTCTTTTTTTGGTGGGATCTTTTCCTGCCTTTGGAATCAAGGTGATGGTTGCTTCAAGGAATGATTTGGGGAGTACTGCTTCCCTTTCGATTTCATTAAAAAGACTGAGAAATACTGGTATTAACTCTTCTTTAAAAGTTTTGTAGAATTCAGCAGTGAAGCCTTCAGGACCAGGGTTTTTTTTGTTGGTAGGTTTTTTATTACATTTTCAATTTCCCAGATTAATATCGGATTGTTTAACATTTCTATATCCTCTTCATTCAGCTTTGGAAGTTCATATGTGTCTAGGAATCTATCCATTTCTTCTAGATTTTCCATCTTCTTGGAGTACAGATTTTCAAAGTATGTGTTTATTATCCTTTGGACTTCTTCTGGATCTGTGCTGATTTCCCCATTTTCATTCCTTACAGCTTGGATTTGAGCCTTTTCCTTCCTTTGTTTGATAAGGTTGGCTAAGGGTCTGTCGATTTTATTTATCCTTTCAAAGAACCAACTCTTTGATTAATTGATTCTTTGTATTGTTCTCTTTGTCTCCATTGCATTAATTTCTGCTCTGATCTTTATAATTTCCTCTCTAGTATGTGCTTTGGGTTTGTTTTGCTCCTCTTTTTCTAATTGCCTGAGGTTCATCGTTAGATTGTTTATTTCAGTTTGCTCTATTTTCCGAGTGTATGCATTCACTGCTATGAATTTTCCTTGCAGAACTGCTTTCATTGTGTCCCATGAATTCCTGTATGTTGTGCTGGGGTTGTCGTTTAGTTGTAGAAACTGTTTAATTTTTCTTTAATTTCTTCTGTGGCCCATTGGTTCATCAACAGAGTGTTGTTCAATTTCCATGTGTTTGTGAGGATCTTGGAATATCTTTTGATATTCAGCTCCCGTTTCAAGGCACTATGGTCTGATAGTATGCAGGGGATAACTTCAATTCCTTTGCATGTACCTAAGCTTGTACTATGGACTAGAATGTGATCTATTTTGGAGAATGATCCATGAGCAGCTGAGAAGAAGGTATATTCTCGCTTTGTAGGGTGAAAATTCTTTGTTTTTGTTTTTGTTTTTTTGTTCTTTTTTGAGACAGGGTCTCGCTTTGTAGTTCAGGCTGGCTCTGAGCTCACTATGTAGCCCAGGCAAACCTCGAACTCAGCAATCCGCCTGTCTCTGCCTCCCGAGTGCTGGGATGACAGGCGTGAGCCACCAAGCCCTGCAGGGTAAAAATTCTGTAGGCATCTAATAAGTGAATTTGCTCAAAAGTTTGATTTAGCTCAAGTATTTCCTTATTGATTCTTTGTCCAGTTGATCTGTCAATTTGTGACAGTGAAGTATTAAAGTCCCCTACTACTATTTTATTCGTGGTTAACTGGCTTTTCATGTCCAGTAATGTTTGTTTTATATAGTTGGGTGCATTAGAGTTTGGTGCATAAATATTTATGATTGTTATTTCTTTCTCTTGGATAGTTCCCTGTACAAGAATATAGTGACTTTCTTTATCTCTTTTAATCAGTTTGGGTTTGAAATCTATTTTATCTGCAAACAAGATAGCCACTCCTGCTTTTTTGCAGTTTCCTGTGGCATGGAGGATTGTTTTCCAACCTTTTATTTTCAGTCTATGGGTTTCCTTCTGAATTAGGTGTGTTTCCTGTATGCAGCAGAGTGTAGGATCTTGCTTCTTGATCCAATCTGCTAGTCTGTGTCTTTTAATTGGCCCATTGAGTCCACTGACATTAATGGTTATGACTGATATGAACATATTCAGAGCTGCCATATTTCCCTCTTCTTGGTCCTTTTCTTCTTTGCTTTTCCCCTTTTCAATTTAGTTTCTTGTTTGCCCCAATGAATTCACCCTCCTGGGTATGGAATTTTCTGTGTTTTTTTCCAAGATGTTCTTTAGGATGTTTTGGGGTGCAAGTTTCATATTTGTGAAGTTTTTCAGATGTTCTTTATCATCTTATGAAGTGTCTTATTTCCCCATCTATTCTGAAAGATAGTTTTGCAGGATACAACAGTCTAGGTTGGAGGTTGTTTTCCTGCAATGCTTGAAATACTTCTCTCCACGCTCTCCTTGCACTAAGTGTTTGTGTTGAAAAGTCTGCTGTGATCCTATTGGGCTTCCCTTTGTAGGTGATTTTCTTCCTTTCTCTCACTGCTTTCAGTATTTCATTCTTTTGTTGTGCATCTGGAACCTTGATAATTACATGTCTAGGTGTAGATATTTTTGCATCATGGCACTTTGGAGTCCTATAGACCTCATTTATCTGTATGTCCATTTCTTTTCCTGTGAAGTTTTCTGTTGTTATCTCGGATGATAGCTTTTTTATGTCTTTTACACTGTTTCCTGCTTCTTCAGTGACTCCAGTCTTATATTATTTTTCTTTGAGTCATCTAGAAGCTGTTGAATTGATTTCTCATGGTCCCTTGCTCTTTTCCATAGATTATATCTTTCCTGCTCGTTGGTTGCTATGCTGTCCTCTAGGTCTGAGATTCGGTTCTCTGCTTTATTCATCCTACTTCACAAGCTTTTGTATTCCTTCATCATTCCCTGGAGCTCTGCTTGAAGCTGTTTAAGAGGTTCCATTGCTTCTGCTATCTTAGATTCTATCATCTCGCTGATCTCTTCTTTAAAGATGTCTTTCACTGTGGACAGTATCTCTGTTTTGATCACAGAGATGAGTTCTGATTTCCATTTTACTAGATCTGCTTTAGTTACCATCTCCAAGAGTCCTGGTGTTTGAGTTTCAGTTTGCCCTATTTCCCTTTTCTCTGAATTTCCCTGTGGTGGTGACCTTTGTGTCTGATTTTTTGTATATTTTTTCATTTCTACCTTTTGTTGTTACTAATGCTACTTGTTTGATTCTTTGCCTGATGACAGGGCAATGTTTGTTGCAGTTCTCTTTCTTTCTAATATCTGTGGCCCTTTGGATGCGGCACCTTTCTGAGGTGTCTTCCTTGGATCTGTAATGACCCTTCAGAGTTCTCAGTTATAACACATCATGGGAGGAATTTGAGCAGAATAATCACATCATCCTTGTTACCATAATACAGTCAGTGCCAATATCAGCATTATACACAGTAAATAAAATGAAAAGTTTTGTTAATTTCAATTCTGAAGACTTTGAGCTCATGAGTTACCTCTATGTCCATATGCCAATATTTAGAATTAATCAGCAATGTGTATACAACATGTAGATTGTAAATGTACCCCCAGACCTCTTTGGAAATAAAGGTCACTGGGGGATCAGGGAGGTAGGGAGACAAGAGGAGAGTGAAATAGGCTTAGCAGGTTTATGAAGATCACCTAGACTTGAGTACCTCACATATGCTAGCAGGTAACAGAGGATAAAAGGACATATATAAAATAGTACCAACTGGAGCCAGAAGGTTAGCTCAGTGGTTCCGGCGCCTGCCTCGCAAGTGCAAGGTCCTGAGTTTGATCCCTGGTAACCACATATAATGCTGGGTGTGGAGACTCACCCACCAACAATCAACACCACATACCACAGTGCCGGACATGGTGGCTCACGCCTGTCATCCCAGCACTCGGGAGGCAGAGACAGGAGGATTGCTGAGTTCGCGGCGGCTTGCCTGGGCACCATAATGAGCTCAGGGCCAGCCTGAACTACAAAGCGAGACCCTGTCTCAAAAACAAAACAAAACAAAAAAAATAGTACCAACTGTATGCTGTAAGACCAATGGAGACTTTGCACACCTTCTTACAATAGTACAGGAGAAGAAATAGGGCAGCCTAAGAGTCTTTTACTTCTGGGTATTGCTTCTGACAGGAAGATAGGAGAGGGTGTGGGGACAAGCGGTGAATAGAGGGATCTAGGAGTAGATGAACAATAGAAGCTAGATTTCCCCTCCCCCCTTTTTTAAATCTTGCCTGGTTTCTCGGTGCCCTTCTGGTGTGGAGGGAAGCAGGAATTGGCTCTGGCTTGCCTCAGGCCTGGGTCCTCACAGTGCATCTCTGGGGTGGGGTGGGGACCGGCTGGCAGGCCTCAATCCTCCACTGTGGGAATGATGCCTGGGGGGGTACCGGAGTCTCCAGGATGGAGCATGGCCGGTCGGCAGGCCTCAGTCCTCTGCCTGGGAACGGAATTGACCTGATCATTTTTATTAGCACATCCTGACAATGGCTTTCATGTTTATTGTGAATGAAACTTTCAGAATTTGTAAAATGTATTTAAAAAATTAGAAAGTGAAAAAGAATGTGAGTGAAAATCTCCCTTCCACTTTTAAATCCTAGCTACTAACTTTTCCTCTTAGAAATAGGGCAGATGTAGTGTGTGTGTGTGTGTGTGTGTGTGTGTGTGTGTGTGTGTGTGCTAGAGATAAAAGCAGTTTGAACCTGCGAAGAAAAACTTTAATGACTTCCTCCCATTTTCATATAAAGGAGAGCATATGTCAAAGAAATTTTATATTTGAAGGAGCGCTTTACTTTGTAAAGCTTTTACTAACAATTGATAACATTCACAACAATCATAAGGGCTTATATAGAAAAGTTTGTTTTTTATGTTTGTTTAGAGGTGTAGTTATACTCACTTTTGGGTCAGAGATATCTTTTTTTAATCTTTACTGGTACATTGTATATACACATCATGATTACACTTGATATTGGGAATTAAACCGGGCATGGTGGCTCACGCCTGTAATTCCAGACTCAGGAGGCAGAGGCAGGAGGTTTGCTCAGTTTGAAGCTTGCCTGGACTACATAGTGAGTTTAGGGACAGCCTGAACTACAAAGGGAGACCCTGTCTCAAAAATAGATACATATACACTCATATATATATATATATATATATATGCACGTATGCATGTATGTATATATGTATATATATATATATTATATATATGGACTTTGTACCTTTGTATGATGTGATTTAATTCTCATTTTTTTCCGTTCCCCACCCACCCCACAATCCTCCACCCCCTAAATAAATGTTTTGCTTCCCTTTTTTATTACCATCACATTTTTTCTTTACCCCTCATTAGTCACCATATTTCCCTCCACCATATTTCCCTTTGAATATTTTTATACATTCTAGAACTCAATAACATCTTCAGTTTCTCATACCAGAGAAAAGATATGATATTTACACATCTGTGACCTATTTACTTCACTTATGAGTATGTCCTGAAGGTACATCCATTTGAGTATAGATGACTCAAACTTAATGTTCTTTAAGGCAGAGTAATGCTCCATTTTATAGAAAAACCACATCTTCAGCTGCTGGGCATTTGGGTTGTTTCCAAGATTTAGCTATCACAAACTGAGCTGCTATGAACACGAGTGCACATAAGTCACTATGATATAATTCTTTAATTCTTTTTTTTTTTTTTTTTTTTTTTTTTTTTTTT
>PVIC010022150.1:0-27967 GCA_004025085.1 Thryonomys swinderianus
AAAAAAAAAAAAAAAGTAAGAGTTTTCCTTATAAATTCTTGATAGTCTATTTAAAGAGATACCAAGAGGAGGGATAAGAACAGGCTTCAGACAGTAGCTGTGTCAGTAGCTTTGCCTCTCTAAACCATGATTTCTTTCATAAAATGCTCTAGGGACAAATATTAATAGCCAGTACTTTCTAATTATTAACTAGGGGCCCAGTTTCATGCTGTACACTGTATATGCATTTTCTCACTAAGGAAGAGGAAAGCATTAGTACATGCATTTTGTAAGTAGAAAAATTAAGTTATAAGTCATCACTTAAAGCGCATGGTCAGAAGCTGGCTTTGAACCTGACTTTTCCCCAATTCTAGAGACTTCCCACTTTGCTGAATTTTGACCTCTTTTGTTTTAAATAAGTGAAGATTTATACATCTGGCAACTAACAATGTTTAGCCCTTATCTAGTTAAACAGCATTTGTGGCTTTTCCTAGCCAGCAACTAAACCAGAGAGCCTCTCAGGTCATGCCCAGGAAATGAGTGCCCTGTCAGGTGTGAACGCGGGACCAGATCCTGGCTTGGTTGCTATGGTAGCAGGTGGGGAGATGAGAGAGAGTAATGGCCCATTGGACAGTGAGCAGCGGTGCAGCTGGGGTTCCTCACAGTTTACATCCGATGGTTGCCGCTGATTTGTTTCTCTAGAATGAGAACACTGGTCGTTTCCAGGTCTTTTAAAAAGCAAGGAAATGGAAATGAAATTAAGAAACCCTGAGGTGCTTTTTAATTAACTCTTAAAATCTCAGTTACAAGCACTATATCTGGTATGTCTGTGTGTGTGTACTAATTACTTTCAAATATAAGGTTGAATGAAGAGTTTTAGCTCTTTTTAAAAAGGTGGAGGTTTTCTTTTATAACATGGAACATGGGTGGAAAGTAGACATTTCCAAGGAATTTTAAGGTCAAAAATAAACATTTTAGTACCATATCCCTGGTAACTTTTTTAGTTTTGCTTGGTGAGAAAATAATTTTGGGAGGTTAGCTTTTAGATGCTGCCACGTTTTTCTTTTTCTTCTGGCTTTTGAGACAGGGTCTTGCTAGTCTCGAACTCACTGTGCAGCCCAGGCTGGCCTTGCACTCAGCACTCCTCCTGCTTCAGCTTCCCGGGTGCTGGGATTACAGGTGTGAGCCACCATGCCCAGTATTGTCATACTTTATTTTTAAGCAGTGTTCCCAAACCATCAAATATTACCTAATCCTATGATTCATTAAACAGTACTTTATTTGTTCACCTTGAATAAAAATGTGCCAGCTGTACAGTGGCACAGTGGGCACAGTGCAAAGTACTGAGATTGTAGAAGTGAAAGACACCCTCACTTCCTTGACTTAACGGTGAACCCTCCATAGAGCAGGCATCACGATGAATAAACTGCTAGTAGGGGCAGAGAGAAAGGTAGCCAGACCACTGGCTCCATGTTCCTGCCTCTCGTAACTTTCTGGTGGCTTTGCATTAGGATGCCAAGTCTCAGCCGTGATGAGAGGAGCAGAAAAGAAGGGCAGGAAGCTTTTTCCATGAATTTCTGACACAGTGTTTGCACAGTGTGACTGATGAGATGTGTAAGGAAATCAGTGTTTGGATGGAATGAAAGCAGTGGAGTTAAAATGTTTCAAAGTCTTTAAATTGTTCTTTGCATGGTATTGTTATGGGAACCAAAAGGTATAGCCACAAATCTTTCCTGACCTATCAAAACCAACTTAAAAGGTTTTTATAAATACTTTCCGCAGTGGATTGTTTTCCTAATCCTACTTTTGCATTAGCTTCTTTATAACTGTTGCCTTGGGCACAAATATCTTAAACTAAGGTAGAAAAGCCCACACCAAGCCACACAGAGGGTCGGGCTTAGGAGTCTGATCCCTTGTTCTGTGTGAGTGCTACCAAATCTTCTACATGAGTTTCTTAACAATAATTTTAAAAGAAATTCTGTTTTTTTTTTTTTTTAAAAAAAGGTGGCTTTTCCTTTACTGGATACTTTAGGAAGGGTTAGAAAAATTTCAAACTGTATGTATGTGTAGCAATTCCAAGTCTTTTGCTTAGATAAGCAGAAAATGCCAACAGTGTCATGGTGGTCTTAATAACCAAGAGAGTAAACCTGCAAGTAGGAAAATTACTTTGTGAGAACACACCGGAGCCCAGGGAACCTGTCCATTGTCTGCATCTTTAAAGATCCCACTAGTTCTTCCAGCCTCCAGGATAAAGGCCTGCAGAGCAGCTTCAACCCAACGAGTTGATGCGAGATGTAGCTGCGGAGCTTGCAGATGGCGGCACCCAACCTGCTTTTTTTTGTTTATTTCTCAGCTGCCTTGTCTCAGCTCTTATGACAGCTACTGCAGTAATCAAGTGGCTGCCAAAGCCCTGCTGGACCACAAAAAACAAGACCACCGAGTTCAAGACTTCCTTCAGCGATGTTTAGAATCCCCCTTTAGCCGCAAGCTAGATCTCTGGAATTTCCTTGATATCCCCAGAAGCCGGCTGGTAAAGTACCCTCTGCTTCTCCGGGAAATCCTGAGGCACACGCCAAATGACAATCCAGACCAGCAGCACCTGGAAGAGGCTGTGAGTGAGCTTGTTTTTCTCTTCTTTGTTATGTCCCCTGTGGGGTAGCTGGAGATCACTGTGGGGGGACCCAGGCCTAATGCAGTCATCCATGGGAGCCTAGGTTCTAGCCCTAGCCGTCAGCCTTGTTTTCATTTTGAAAGTCACTTGTCATCTCTCTGATGCAGTTTTCTAACTTATAAAACACAACTGTCTGCATGAAATGTACTTTCAGATTCCTTTGAACCTAAAATGTTTTGGTTTTGTACAGGTGACTGAATACGTTGTAGGGGGGACTACTTAACGTTTATTGACTGTGTTAAAATCCTTGTGGAGATCTTAAATTGAAAATGTTATGTAGTAAGAAAATGAGGGCTGGAGATTTAGCTCAGTGGTTCTGGCCCCTGCCTGGCAAGCACAGTGTCCCTGGTTCCATTCCCAATAACCACATACTACAGTAGTGGGTGTGGCGGCTCACGCCTGTAATCCCAGCACTCAGGAGGCAGCGGCAGGAGGATTGCTGAATTTAAGGCTTGCCTGGGCTACATAGTGAGCTCAGGGCTAGCCTGTATTACAAAGCGAGATCCTGCCTCAAAAAAAAAGAAAAGAAAAGCAAAAGAAAAAGAAAATGACAGTTGCAGTTAGGCTCTGTCCCAAAGCCCATCTGTGAAGGCAGCATCCATCCATCTATGGATGTGGATGGCCTGTGCAGCCTCCTGCTCACAACTGAGCTCCTCCATCAGTACCTGTCTGTTGGATGTGGGCTGAGAGGGGTGGGAAATACAGATGCTTTCTTGCAGCAGTGGGAGTCAAGAGAAAGTAGTCTGGGACATCAGGCTATTGCAGCAAACTATGAGCATTCCATGTGAGCCCTCGTGACTAAGTGTGAGACATGGAGGCCATTGGAGAGCAGTGGCCTAAGCACAGATGTAAGGAAGTGGCAGGCAGGTCACCCCTGGAGAATAGAATGGATTGCCTGCTTGGAGTTGAGGATACCCTGCAGGTGAGGTAGACAATGTGGGTTCAGATCTGGCTAAACACCACTTTGAGAAATTTTCTTGAGTTGTGTAATTAGTTGAAGGTTTGTTTTGCTTTCTAAGTAGTTGTGTCAGCTCCAAAACTTACACAAGCTGTGGAACTTTGGATGCATTACTCTATATAGCAAGGGTCTGAGGAAGGAAGAACCAGGAACAGGGAGGCCAGTGGGAAGGGTGGTGCAGTGGTCCAGGTGTGGAGTCATGAAAACCTCATCAGAAGGGTGCTGGGGAGCTAGAGGCTAAGAACCAATGCAGAGGGCTCATTCCCTCATTTAACTGAGCACACAAACAGGAGGATATGCATAGATAATTTCAAAGTCAGAAGTCTTGAACCTGTTGAGTGAACTGCCTGTCTCTTTCCAGAGAAAGATTTAATAATAGCAAGTAGTACCATCACCAGCAGCAACAATAATTATGATAATTACTGACATTTAATGAGTACCTAATAAATCAATTTTATGTAGTTGCTTTATAGATTATGTATTGAAATTAACACTCCACCCACCTCTGAGGTAGCTTTCTTCTTAGGCCTTTTCCTTTTTTTTGTTTTTTGAGACAGGGTCCCACTTTGTTTCAGGCTGGCCTTGAACTCACAGTGATCCTCCTGCCTCTGCCTTCCTCAGAGTGCTGGGATCACAGGCATATGCCACCGTGCTGGGCAGGCCTTTTCTAGATGAGGGTTAGAGCAGTTAAATAGCTTGTCCAGGTTTAGAGCCAGGAAATGATGGGTTGACATTCAGATCCTGTTAGTATAGACTCCCAATCTTGTGCCTTTCTCTCTCTTTATAACCTTGTGTATCAGTGCAAAAAGCTGCCCGCTCTGTGGTGCTCCTGTTGGCATTTGGCATTGCAGGGTGACCTCAGGGTGGAAGGCTGGGCTGCGTAGCACCACATAGGGTAGAGAAGGATGAGGAAAGTGTCTCCTGAGTCACGGATGTTGGGTGCATGTAGCAGCCCCAGCATGCACACCGGGCCCCTGGTGCCGCAGATGGAGGTGACTTGAGCCTGGGGCTGAGGCCACCCTCCCCCCCGTGGCTCTTCATCACTGGGAAGAGTACGACCAAGGTGCTTCCTGTCCATATTTCATCCCCACGAATGTGTGGTCTGCAGGAATAAAAACAACAGGGCACTTCAGCTACTCTAAATAGTGACTTTTGTGAAGTCCATGAGCCTGTGTGGAGTTTAAGTATAAAGATTGTTTTTCTTTTTAAAAAACAATACAAGAATACTGCTTTGTTTTGTTTTGTTTTTGAGAAACACACCTTGAAAGTTAAAAGTGAATCTGAAAATGGATAAAAATATTATCATTTGAGTCTGAAAGGGTGTGCCAGTTACCAGCCTCCCCAGAGCATAAAGTGAGAAACTGTTTTCAAAAGGTGGCTCTACACCTAATTATTCAGGCAGAGCCGTGCACAACACACAATATGCTTGCATTTAAAAGTGTCTGCAAAATTAGTCTTCTAAGTGCCTCTTTACTCAGGTACAGGCTTGTTTCTTTTCTCCTTTTTGTTCTTTCCATAGTACCCGTATCATTACCCCAGATGAACACCATTATTTAGCTCTGTACTCCTGGGTGCATTGTGAGTGTTCAATAAGCATGGAACTCATAATACCAGTGTAGCTTGACTTCCATGTTCCCAGAACAGATATCCCGTCTGTGCAAGGGGGAACATGGGAGTGCTGAGTAAATTGTTTCCATGCCAGAATAGTTGATTATATTGAGTCCTGTGATTAGATCTAAAGAAAGGTCCTTTAATGCAGTATATAAATTACCTCATCCTAACTAGAATGTCTTAATACTAGTGTTCTGAGGGATGGTAGTAATTTCGCCCATCAAGAACTTCTTAAAATAGAAACGTTAGATATTCAAATAGTCTAGAGAGCTGGTTGTTTAATGTTTTAAATTCTAAATATTGCTTCATCCAGGAAGTGATCTTGCAGACCACCCCTTCTTTCTACCCACCCCTTGAAAAAGAACTCCCTGTGATAAATGAGCAGAACATTTAATAAATGATGCCGTGACAATGAAGACACTTATTCCTGGTTCCTGTCAGGAGCTGATGAGTATATGACATTGTGACACAGGGACCAGGAGGGCAGGGCTTTCCGATGATGCTTCTAACATGTGTGGGCCTAATGTCTGTACTTTTTTATTTCTCATCCTCTCCCTTTACAGTCCCTTCCTTTAAACCCTGCTGAGACATGCAGCAATAAATTTAATGTAAATACACAACTACCATGATTATTTACGAGTGGAAGCCTGTTGATGTAAGTGTGTAACTCCTTGATGTCCTGCAAAATAAATGTCCCTCAAGACCCAATGCAAGGAGATACAAACCTGACAGAAATGCAAAGCATTATTTTTTTTTTTTTTGAGACAGGGTCTTGCTTTGTAGTTCAGGCTAGCTCTGAACTCGCTATGTAGCCCAGGCAAGGCTCGAACTCAGCAATCCTCCTGTCTCTGCCTCCTGAGTGCTGGGATTATAGGCATGAGCCACCACGCCCAGCCAAAGCATTATTTTTAATAAATGAAAACAGGCCACAAAGAACTATAACAAATGCAGACGTAAAGTATGGGATGATAACACTGATTATGTCCCTTGTTTTACCTCCATATTTTCTCAAATACCAAAGAAGGAAGCAGTATTTGAAAATAGATGTGGCTGCCTAAGGAACCACTGTGGCATTTGAGTTTATAAATCTTCATGTGCTATAGCAGCTGTTCAGGTCTGGAGTTAAATTAGGAAATGAGCCATCACTATGCCTGTGGTGCATCTTCTTTCTGGTTTCCTGGATACTATTTGGACATCCAGAAAACCGATTTGAGTGCTGATGAGTTCCAGCTGTTTGGCCATACTTGTAACTGATAAGGCATAGCCATTAATCCTGAGAGCTTTAAAACTAAGGGAAAACAGGGATTTCACTACGTATTTGAAAAAGACAAAAGGATAAGGTAGACAGAAAGCATTGTTCAGATACCTCCCATATGTTTAAACTTTCCAAGGGCAGGGACCCACCCTCCTGTCTTTAACCCACTCACCTTGTTAGTCTAACACAAAACAACAAACATTACATTAATATGAAGACTGAATCATGGCTTTAGAATATTCTGTGAAATTTTTTTTGTTTGATTTGAAAGTCCTGATGACTACCAAGAGGGGAAAACCAAGAAGGGAAGAAAGAAATGAAGAGAACATTAGTATGCCAAAATGTCATTTATAATTTGCTTTCCCTTAACAAAACTCAGATTGATTTTACAACCCTTATATTTAATACTAGAATGACCTCAAAGCCCAAAAACTTCTTTTATGTGACACGAAGGAGCCTGTATTTTTAAGAGATAATGTGCTCCTTCTGGGGATGTTGATGGGGATGGTAGTTGTATATTTCACTTGCCTAGCAAGTGTGAGCCCTGGATTCAGTCCTCAGTGCCTCCACAAAGTGTTCTTTTAAATTAAAGCCATGGTACCAGCAAAAGTTGAAACCAGTTTTCAGAGTTCCCAAGACAGTCCTGTTTTTGGACTCCAACATTCTGCTTTGCTTTGTCTCCTTGGCTTAATTTTGTTTCAACATCATGAGCATATTTTAAGAAATGTGCAAGTCAGAGTGGGAATGTAGCTCTGTGGCACCACACCTGCCTCAAGTGCAAGGTCCTGAGTTTGATCCCCAGTACCGGCGGGAGAAAAGGAGGAAGAAAGGAGGGAGGGAGGGAGGAAGGGAGGAAGATGTGCAAGATGTTGCTCAGTAGTAGCCATAAACATCAAAGATCTGCTCTGCCTAAAGGAAAAAGTATAAAATGGAAACTGAGAAAATGGAGGGGAAACACTGAAGCCATAGGAAGAGGCAAAAACCCCTGAATAGTACTTAAATAGTACTGGAAGTGATAGTATGAATCAGTAATTCAGATGATAGGGCCGGAGGATTAACTCAGTGGTTCCGGCGCCTGCCTTGCAAGCACAAGGTCCTGAGTTCGATCCCCGGAAACCACATACAATGCTGGGCATGTAGACTCATGCCCACCAACAATCAATACCACATACCACAGTGCCGGGCGTGGTGGCTCACGCCTGTAATCCCAGCACTCAGGAGGCAGAGACAGGCGGATTGCTGAGTTCGAGGCTTGCCTAGGCTACATAGTGAGCTCAGAGCCAGCCTAAACTACAAAGCGAGACCCTGTCTCAAAAAAAAATAATAATAATAATAATTCAGATGATATAAAATTAAAATTTCTGTACAGCAAATTAATAGAGCAAGAGCTAGCTTACAATTTTTTTTCTTTTAGGTTGTTTTGTTTTTTTCCAGTATTTAGGGATTGAACTGAAGACTTTGTGCCACCAAAGCAGGTGTGAAACCACTGAACTAAATCCCCAGCCCCCAGGAAGTGTGGGGCTTTTTTTGTTTATTTGTTTGCTTTTGGGTTTTTAGTAGCCTACAAAATGGAAGAAAATCTTTGCCAGCTAATATCCCAACACAACGTTATTATTTAGAATTTACAAAAATTTACAAAGACTCACAACCAAAAAAAAAAAAAGAGAGAGAGAGAGCCCAATCAATAAATGGGCAAATTATTGAACATGCACTTCTCCAAAGTACCTATTTGGCTATTACGTATCTAAGTGTTCAGAAGGATGCAGAGAAAATGCGACACTCTGCACTGCTGGTGAGAATGCAAATCAGTGTAGCCACTATGGACAAAGGTTTCTCAAAATGCTCAAAGTAGAACTATCATGGTTCACTGTGCCACTCCTTGCTAAACACCCAGAAGAATTAAAGTCATCATACTATAGTGACACTTGCACACCTACGTTTACTGTACCACAATTCACAACAGCCAAGATGTGGAACTAGCCTATGTCAAATCCACTCATTCAACAAATGAATGGAAAAGAAAATATGAGGAGTATATACATAATAGAGTATTACTCAACCATCAAGAAGAACTAAATAAATAACACCATCTGCTGGAAAGTGCATGGGACTAGAGATCATCATAGTAAGTGAAATAAGCCAGACTCAGAAAGGCAATTGTAACACTTGCCCTAATATGTGAACTCTGAAAAGGATGACATGAAAGTAGAAGGGAGGGTATTATTAGACAAAAAAGGGCCAGGGATTTAGCTCAGTGGTTCCAGTGTCTGTCTTGCAAGTGCACGGTCCAGAGTTCAATTCCCTGGTAACCACATACCACAGTGTTGGGTGTGGTGGCTCACACTTTATAATCCCAGCACTCAGGAGGCAGAGGCAGGAGGATTGCTATGAGTTTGAGGCTTGCCTGGGCTACATGGTGAGCTCAGGGCCAGCCTGAAGTATAAAGCGAGACCCTGTCTCAAAAGAAAAAAATTAAAAGAAGAACTAGACAGAAGGAAGGGAATAAGGAGGAAGGAAGGGCACATAAAAGAGAATAACAGGGAGGTGGATGGAAAAAGGTTATTCATTATATCATTAAACTGACATGAATTTATTGAGGTACAAGGTGTCCACTCTGTTCCATTAAGTGAAACAGCTGGGTACAAAACAGTACCTGTTGACATTACTGAGTTTTTTTTTTTAAACAATACATGTAGATATAGATATATCAAGAAATCATCCAGAGTAGTATCCATGTAACTGTTTTAGTCTGTTTCTGGAAGTGAACTGCTACGCTTGTTTGTCCTTTTCAGAATGTTTTGATTTATGCCATTTTACAGTGTTTCTGTGAGGAAGAAATGAAAAATTGGTACCAAGTATGTAAACTGATGGAGACGTTCATTAGCTTGGTTGTGTTAATTCCACAATACAGGTAGATGTATCTCAAAACATCGGAAATCTTAAAGTAGGATTTTGTGATTTACACTCAGTTTTTTTATGCTGAAACATAGCATTCTTTTTTCCTTTCTAATGGATCCGTAATAATTATACAAGGAAGGTTTCTTTAAGGTCAAACACATTAATGAATCATTATGTGCTATAAACATGTCCTAATAAAATATTTTTTAAAAAGATCAAGCACAAAGATAATTTGTTCTTCTACTCAACTCATATTTTTCATTGTGGTAACAAGGAAATAAAAGTTACAAGAATCGGAAAGGAAAGGGCCAAGGGTTTAGCTCAGTGTTGCTTCCACCTGTCTTACAAGGGCAAGGTTGTGAATTTGATCTCTGGTACCACCAAAAAAAAAAAAAAAAGAATTGGAAAGGAAGAAACAAACTCTGCAATACAAGTATGCACAACACAAAAATCTGATAAATTCACAGATTGAGAGGTTACCAAGTTTTCTGTATTTTTTTAGTTTGCTGTACTAAAATCAATAAAGTACGATATGTACAGGTGCAAATTCTCAATGTGATAAATTCCACCTAAAATGGACCAATAAATTCAATATATTAAAAAATCAGTAAAAATGGACCACTTCCATACCTCAAGATGTTAGAAAAAGAAGCCACACATGGCAGCATGAGGCTGTGCTCACTTGCGAATCTGAGGCAGAAAAATTACTATAAGTTTGAGACCCACCTGGGATACATAGTTAGACCCTGTCTCAAAACAAAACAAAAACACCTAAAAATCAAAAAGAGGGCTGGGCTGTAGCTCCACAGTGGAACACTTGCTTAGCATGTGTGAGGCCATGAGAACCTAGATTTTTTTCTTTTTTTCTTTTCTTTGAGACAGGGTCTCACTTCATAGTTCAGGCTGGCCCTGAGCTCACTGTGTAGCCCAGGCAAGATTCAAATTCGGCAGTACTCCTGCCTCTGCCTCCCGAGTGTTGGGATTACAGGCGTGAACTACCACACCCAGCATTGTGGTGAGTGGCACTGATGGCCAGTGGGGGTGAGTCATCACACCCGGTATTGTTGTATGTGGTAACCGGGATGGAACCAGGAACCTTGCGCTTGCTAGGCAGGTACTGGAACCACTGAGGTAAATCTCTGGCCCACAGGAGACCCTAGATTTAACTCCCAGTTTCACACACACATTAAAACAGGTACCAACACTAAATGCAAAGGTGCACGCTTGTAATTGTAGCTACTCAAAAGGGTAAAGCAGAAGGATCAAAAGGTAGAAGTCTGTCCTGGGCATTCAGTGATACTTTCTCTAAAAATTTTAAAAAGGGTCAAAGGGCCAGAGATTTAGCTTAGTGGATGTGATGCCTGCCTAGCCAAGTGCAAGGTACCTGGTTCAATTGGTAACCACATACAACAACAGTACCAGAAGTGGTGACTCACACCCACCAGCAATCAATAGCACATATCACAGTGCCAGGCATGGTGGCTCACACCTGTAATCCCACACTCAGGAGGCAGAGACAGGAGGAGTGCTGAGTTGGAGGCTTATGTGGGCTAAATGGTGAGCTCAGGGCCAGTCTGAACTACAAAGCAAGACCCTGTCTCAAAAAAAAAAAAAAAAAAGAAGGGGTCAGAGCTGGGCATGGTGATGAACCCCTGTAGGAGGAGGTTGGTAGACTGTATTATATTAGGCTACTGAGTATCTCTTCTCAGAAAAAATTATGTACCAGTATTGGTTTTAATTCAAATATTTAGTTCAAATATCTATGTGTGTGTAAATAAATATGTATATATATATATGCATATGGGCATGTACACAGTAACAATATAGTACAAACATTTTTTCATTTTTCTCAAAGAAGCAGCTTGAAATACAAGACTCTCAGATCCCAGTGGGTCTTGGTAACTTCTAGGTTGTCCTAACACTTGTTAGTACTGATGTGTGATACTTTTTGCTCACTGTTTTTCTCCCTCTTCCTATAGATAAACATTATTCAGGGGATTGTGGCAGAAATCAACACCAAGACTGGGGAATCTGAATGTCGTTATTATAAAGAGCGACTTCTTTACTTGGAAGAAGGCCAGAAAGACTCCTTAATTGACAATTCAAGAGTCCTGTGTTGTCATGGTGAACTAAAGAATAACCGGGGTGTGGTGAGTGGTTTCTCTCTTTGCAGCTCTCATCCAGGGCCTCCTGACACTGAGTTCATTTCATTTGAACCTCTTTTTTACTAGTCTTTGCCTATCTAGAGTTATGTTCTTTTTTTTTTCTTTTTCTTGAGACAAGGTCTCGCTTTATAGTTCAGGCTGGCCCTGAGCTCACTATGTAGCCCAGGCAAGCTGCTGCGAACTCAGCAATCCTCCTGTCTCTGCCTCCCGAGTGCTGGGATTATAGGTGTGAGCCACCACGCCCGGCAGAGTTATGTTCTTATAAATAGTTTTTTTGTATTTTTACATAACATGAGATGGATGGATGGATATATTCACAAAGAATTTTGGAAACTAACATAGGTTTGCCAAGCTTTTTTTTTTTTTGCTTTTTGAGACAGGGTCTCACGTTGTAGTTCAAGCTGGCCCTGAGCTCACTATGGTGCCCAGGCAAGCCACCGCAAACTCAGCAATCCTCCTGTCTCTCCCTCCCAAGTGCTGGGATTACAGGTGTGAGCCACCACGTCTGGCATTGTGGTATGCGGTGTTGATTGTCGGTGGGCGTGAGTCTCCACGCCCAGCATTATATGTGGTTACCAGGGATCGAACTTAGGTCCTTGCGCTTGCAAGGCAGGCGCCGGAACCACTGAGCTAACCCTCCGGCCCGGTTTGCCAAGCTTTTTATCTTTTCAATCGCAGCTTTCATTAAATATAGAGCAGTTAACATCTTTTTTTTCCTCCTCCCCTTTGTTTTGTTTTGTTTTGTTTTGTTTTTGTTTTGTTTGGAGACATGTTCTCACTTTGCAGTTCAGGCTGGCCCTGAGCTCACTATGTAGCCCAGCCTTCCCTCTAACTCACAGCAATTCTCCTGCCTCTGCCTCCTGAGTGCTGGGATTATGGGTATGAGTCACCACACTTGACATTGTGGTATGTGGTACGAAGGATTGACTCAGGACTTTGCATTTTCAGGGCACACGCTGGAACCACTGAACTAAATCCCCAGCTGTCCCCTTTGGTTTTTTTGTTTTTTGAGTAAATTTTAAATTTAAATTTATATAGAGTTAACAAAAATTTAAGACATAGAACTAACAGATGCTCTCTTTTATATAACATATATATGTGTAAAATTTAAAGTGGTCCAATATTTTGACTCCTCTTTTATTTTTTTTAATTGAATTCTTTTCTGTTTTTTTTGAGACAGTGTCTCACTTTGTAGTTCAGGTTGGCCCTGAACTCACTATGTACCCTGGGCTGGCTTTGAACTCACAGTATCCTCCTGCCTCTGCCTCCAGAGTGCTGGAATTACAGGTGTGTGCCACCACACCTGGCCAACATCTCCTACTATTTTTTTTTAACAGAATCTTGTTAAATTCTTCAGGCTGATATTGAAATCTTGGGCTGAAGTGATCCTCTGCCTTCACATCCTATAAGCATGTGCCACCGTGCCTGTCAACATCTCCTGCTTTGATCTCAGAAAATACATAGGTGATTTAGCAAGGCATGGTGATGTACACCTGTTATCCCAGCACTTGGGAGGCTGAGGCAGGAGTTACTGCCCTCAGTTTGAGGCCCTTGTGGGCCACCTACTAAACTTAAGGTCAATTTGAACTGCATGGTGAGACTGTGTCTCAAAAACAAAAACAAAAAAATAAAATGAATAGGTGATTTTAAGAGATTATTAAAAGGATTTAATATCCAAAAAACAAAGTTCTTACACTGAATGTATTTAACTGTATGAGGAATTCTTTTAGGTACTGGCACCCATCCACAGACTGACATTTTGAAGTGAGGGTTTTGTTTTAGCCTTTGTATTTTAGGACTTTACTTTAAAAAAAAAATTTAAATAACATCTTTCATTGGCTTCATGTCTAGCTAATACTCTACCTAACTTTTATTTCTGACTAGTTATTGAAGTTCTTTATCATTGCAGCTTGCGCAGATGCCCCCGGAGCACTTACAGAGTGGGTTGTATTTCTCCCTCTGCCTGTCAGTTTCTGCCATCGCGTGACCTTAGAGTGGGGCGTGGGGCATGTGCCGTGTGCCGTGTCAGTTCCCAGAACTCAGCACATGCTGAGTGTTCGGTCCACATGTGCTCGCACAGAGGAAGGATAGATTTGCAGTTAAAAAGGATAGATTTGGAGTTAAAAATACCAAGCTGTTTGTATATGGAAGCAGGAGAAGGGGGGCTTTCTTCAGTGGGCCCCTGAGGAAGTATAGGAAAGGTGGTGATTAGACATCTTTAGACATCTCTTGAAATGCTTCAGCCTTGCCCAGCTTCCATTCTGGAGGTAGATTTGACTGTGAATGTTAATAATTCACTGGGAACCTGGGGACTTCTGGATACAAATTAACTACATTTTAGATGTTTGCTGAGGGAGATCTTGTGGGTTCTTTTCTTCTAGAAACTGCATGTTTTCCTGTTCCAAGAAGTGCTCGTGATCACTCGGGCCATCACCCACAATGAGCAGCTGTGCTACCAGCTGTACCGGCAGCCGATTCCCGTGAAGGACCTCCTGCTGGAAGACCTGCAGGACGGGGAAGTGAGGCTGGGCGGCTCCCTGCGCGGGGCTTTCAGCAACAATGAGAGAAGTATGTGGCGACAATCTAGGTGCAACTGTGGAAGGGTTTTGGCCACGGTCATTTGGCGGGAGCGCTTGGCTGGGGGAAAAAAAAGAGCCAGAGCCTTCGCGTCAGAGTCAAAGTGCCTCCCAGCACTCTCTCTTCATTTCCTGATGGTGTGAGCTTATTATTCCACCTCCGTGACTTCACTTTCCCATCTGCCAAGGTGATACAAAGCTGCCTCCTTCGTGAGGTCGCTCCAAGGATTAAGACACCAGAAATGAACCACTGCCACATGGGTGCTCCTTACGCTCCCTTCTTCTGACCTCTGCTATTGGGTAAAAGTATGCTTGATATCAAAATCCAGATGGGTACTGGTTGCATCATGGTGAGTTTTGTACTTGCCGGCGAGCTCAGCTCTAAAGAGGCTTAAGAGTGGTCAGCTGGGATGAGTATTTATCCTGTAAGTCACTCAGTGGTCTTCTTTAACTTGTGACTTATTAAAGGAGTTAACCAGGAGAAGCTAAGGTAGCAATAGTTATCAAATATCTTCCGTGTCGAGCACGTCCCAGACACTATACAGTAGTGAACCGAGTCCTTGTCCCTATAGAGTTTACATTGTCATGGAGGAAACAGATGACAAATATTCCTGGTGCTGGTTAGAAAACTAAAACCTAGCAAGGAAATAGGAATAGAATAGGTTCTATTTTGGATGACATTGTGAAGGAATTCTCTTTTGAGAAGTGAACATTTGAACGTCTGGGATCAGCACATGCATCACATTTTCAAAATAATTGACATGTGTCTCCTCTTTCTTGCTCACCAGGCCCTACCACCACTATGATAGTGGCAGTAGTAAAAATGAAAACTTTTATTTCTTGGTCACTGTATTCCATAAACTGTATATAAGCACTTAAAAGTAGCATCACATTTGTGCCCCATAGCAGCCATGCAGAATAGATTCTTAGCGTTTCCCCATTTTGCAAATAAAGGAACTGAGGCAAAGGAATTAAGCAGTAGGGGTGAACCTAAGGCACATGCGCCATCGCTTGTTAGCCCTGAAAGTTCTAAAAGGTTCGCTATCACTGAGTCAGAGTGTTCACCCAAGATCAAAAGGTAGAGTCTGAGCTAGGGAAGTAGGATTAGCTTCTAGCCTCAGTCTGGTAGCAGTGAAACATGTGGCCCTCCTCTGCCGTCACTGCGTAGTCTCTAGGCCATCTGGAGTGGAGAGTTCGTCTGCTGGTGACAGCGGAGGTACAGAAGGGTAGTGCTTCTGGGAACCAAGCATCGCAAGCAGCACTTGAGTCCATTACATACCCATTAATGTTGTTATTGGATGGGATCAAGTGTCTCCCATGTTGTGCACTACCATTTTTTAAATGCATGTTACTTCTGTTGAAGTCACTGCAAGGGAACGTTATTTTTAAATTCATCCAAATTCATAACAGCTATATGTCTTCCCTTTTCAGTCACTCACACAGAGGGTATAGCACTCTCCTGTGGAGGCGTGCTGCATGTTTTGATGTCTCAAAGAGCTTCTTATATTGGAAAACACTTTACTGGGAGCACTTGTTGAAATTACAGATTGTCAAGCCTACTATAAACCTGTTGAGTCAGATTCTCTAAGGGGAGGGCCCAGGGATTTGTAGTTTTGACAAGTTCCCCAAGGGATTTTTGACAGGCAGATAGGTTTGGTAACCAGGATTCTGGGGTCCCTTAACACACGTAAGCTTCCCCAAGCTGGTCTCTACTCTGAGAGTAAGGAGGGCACCCGAAAGCCAGGCCTGTGTCAACTCCAGTTGATTGGTGCTGGCATTAGATGGGGAGTGTTTTATAATCAGAACATACACCAGGGGTGCTCGGGTTAGTGTGCCTGCATGTGTCAACCTTGGCCTGAGAAATCCCTACCGTTGACTTTTTTTTTTTTTTTTACATCTTTGTCATTTCTAGTTAAAAACTTCTTCAGAGTCAGTTTCAAAAACGGATCCCAAAGTCAGACCCACTCATTGCAAGCCAACGATACCTTCAACAAACAGCAGTGGCTCAACTGTATTCGTCAAGCCAAAGAAACAGTTCTGTGTGTTGCTGGGCAGGCAGGGGTGCCCGACTCTGAGGGACCGCTCCTGCATCCTGCCACTGGGAGCAAGGAGCAGCAGGGAGAGACAAAACTTGAGCAAATGGACCAATCGGACAGTGAGTCGGACTGCAGCATGGACACAAGTGAGGTCAGCCTGGACTGTGAGCGAATGGAACAGATAGACTCTTCCTGTGGGAACAGCCGGAATGTGGAAAGCAATGTCTGATGGGAGGGTGTGTTCCTCGTGGAAGGAGCCCCATGTCTTACCTGTACAGTATTTGCATTCCACACATGCAGCAGTTTAGAGAAGCACTTTTAATACTTCTGTGTCCTGTCGGCCCAGTCTCTCCTGTCTGTACCTTTGTCTCTAGTACCGTCACTGCTGATGCGTCTGTGTCAGCAGGAGCCTGACAGCCGTTACCCTGTACTGTATCCGGCAAGTGTCTGGATGGATGGACAGGTACCTCCAGTTGTCCCGCTGGATCTTTAAAAACAGAAAGAAAAAAACCTAAACTACTGTTTAACACAGATTGCTTGAAGAGTTCTTTCTCCCATGCTTCTCTGCTGCTTTTCTAGCTCCTTGGTGTGGTGGCTGAAGGCACGGAATTTAGAGGGCTCTGCAGGTAGCGTTTGGGATGGTATTTGAGGGAGAACTGGGAAAAACCAACCCTTGATGTGAAAACTTGGTTGTTTTACTCAGCCAGAAAGTGTGAAAACATCCCTGGGAAGTCCAGAGGCTTAATTTTGCAGAGAAGGAACCTTGCAATTTCATCCAGTGCAAGTCTGACGCAGTAGTCGGTGAGAGCATGAAATAGAGGCTGACCTTGGAAGAGCCAGGACAAAAGCAGCTGCCAGCTCTGAATCTTTAACTGAACGCGTGTGGCTCCAGAAGGTGTCTGTCATGGGGGGCGGCCTGCCATCAAGCGTCATTCGGGGCCTGGAATAGAACAGAATCCAAAGGGCCTGGAAAGCCGCCAGGATACCGAGGAAGCCCCATCTTCATTTGGTTTCACCTGCTGGCCACTCATATTTTTTACAGTGTGAATGAAGCTATAGGAAAAGGGATTGTGACTGGATCAGGGACCCTGATTCCAGAGCACATGAAAACAACTGGGAGAAACACTTCCTTGGAGTCTTACATGGGAACCATTAAACAAGAAAAGCAAGAAAGCCTGGCCAGAGGCTTTTGAGAAGGGCCACAGCCTTTGCGTCTCCTCTCTGCTTTGGGGTTCTCCATTTGTGTCTCTGATTCTATGCTGTCATCAGAATCATCCTTACATTTTCAAGAAGCCAGTTTCATTGCTTGACTGATGAGAATCGGCTAGCCAAACTTGTAACCTCTCTGTCCAGCCTTGATTCACAGAGCAGGGTGGTTTGCAGACCTTTCCAAAAAAAAAAAAAAAAAAGTAAACTGAATACACAGTAAAGCTCCCTGAGATTGTAAATATTTAGAATGACCTGTCAAAATTATACCCACACCAGCGCTAGTAGTAATGATTCTAAATTATTGCCAAAAAAGTTTTTTTTAGTCTATGTCTTTCAAGTTTACAGAAAAGAAAGCAGCAAGTACAATGTTGTCCTTTTATTGTGTACATAGATCATGTGCATTCAAAGAAGCTGTATAACAAGAGTTAATGATATAAAAACAAGGTATATTACATTATTATTTTTCAAAAGCAAAAAATATGATGGTCACTTTTACCCTGCAAAACGTATTTATAGATTTTAAACGTGGTGAATTTTTTCTATTACAAGTTTATTTAAAACTACTTAGTTTCTCAAGTTACAATTTAGCAAGTGAATGAACCTGCTGCAGATAGAAGCAAAGAAAAGTCCTTTGATGATGGGAAAAGAATGATTCATTCTATGAAGAGCCATTGACCACTTTGGCCAATGTATCAAGAAAAGAGTTTTTCAGGTGCTGGCCTATGGGAAGGAAATCAGTGAATGTTTTGATGGAATGAATGTTTTTGTATAATGCTCTTAAACTTTTCTGGAAGCATTTCAAATAAATTACATTAAAAATATCATCCTCTGTGTGTACACTGTTTGTTCTACAACCATGACTACAACAGACTTCCCCTGTCCTGGCGTAAGGTTCTTTTTTGTTTTCTGAAATTTGCTTGTACTTCTCAACTGCAAATGATAGAATACAAACTGATTTGGTGTTTCACAGTTTTGCAAAACTTAACTATCTTTTGGGCTGGAGATTTATTTAGCTCAGTGATTCCAGCACCTGCCTAGCAAGCACAAGGTCCCTGGTTTGAACTTGCAGCAATCCTCGTGCCTCTGCCTATCAAGTGCTGAGATTATAGGTATGAGCCACCACACCCAGCATTGTGATGTGTGGTATTGATTGCTGGGATTATGGGAATGAGTCACCATGCCCAGCATTGTGGTATGTGGTTACCGGGATCAAACTCAGGACCTTGTGCATGTGAGGCAGATGCAGGAACCACTGAGCTAAATCCCTGGCCCTTAAATATCTGTTTCTAAAAGTACTCTATATTCATTCACTTATTTTTATAAGTCTGGCTTTATCATACTACATTTAAAGTCAAATGATAAATCAGAGTTGTTATAGAAAAGAAATGAATCTCACTGCTAGTGTAGGTTGTGAAGCTCAATAAAGAAGACACTTCATTTTGGAATTCCTACTGAAATTTCAGTCCACTCTTTCTCTAAAATGATTAGTTTTATTTCTCACAAAGAACAGTTTGTTTTTTTGTTTGTTTTTGAGACAGGGTCTCGCTTTGTAGTTCAGGCTGGCCCTGAGCTCACTATGTAGCCCAGGCAAGTCTTGAACTCAGCAATCCTCCTGCCTCTGCCTCCTGAGTGCTGGGATTACAGGTGTGAGCCACCACACCCGGCACTGTGGTATGTGGTATTGATTGCTGGTGGGCATGAGTGACCACGCCCAGCATTGTATGTGGTTACTAGGGATCAAACTCAGGACCTTGCGCTTGCGAGGCAGGCACCGGAACCACTGAGCTAAATCTCTGGCCCCCACAAAGAACAGTTTTTAGAGGAGAAGGCTATCCTTTATTAAGTAGTAGCCAGTTCTCAATAGCACAGTGGCCCCAGAAGGCCGGTAATTAGTTTTATGTTATTATAAACTGACCATTTTCTTTACCATACCTCTAATTTCCAGATGAGTCAAGGTGTTCACACAAATAAATGTGAGTCCATATTTTTTCTCAAATGAAAACTCACTTCTCGGGCCGGAGATTTAGTTCAGTGGTTCTGGTGGCTGTCTCACAAGCGCAAGGTCCTGAGTTCAATCCCCAGTAACCCCATACAAAGCTGGGTGTAATGACTCATGCCCACCAACAATCAATACCACATACCACAGTGCCGGGCGTGGTGGCTCAAGCCTGTAATCCTAGCACTTGGGAGGCAGAGGCAGGATTGCTGAGTTCAAGGCTTGCCTGGGCTACCCAGTGAGCTCAGTGCCAGCCTGAACTATAAAGTGAAACCCTGGCTCAAAAAAAAACACTCCTCTTTCTCCTTTCTTCCTGTCTTTCTCCTTTGTGTTCTTCCTGCCCTTCTGTGATACCACTTTGGATTCTCCCTGCCTTTTTATCTCCACAGTTGTACTGGCTTTACAATTACTGGAGAATGTATCATCGCTGATGTATTAGAGAGTTTGTACTGACATTTGGTGGGTTAGTACAAATGAGTGCTGGCTAAGTGCTTGTCTTCAATCTATCCTCTAGTGATATTTTACACACTGTAATCCTTGCAGTCTAAAGGAAAGTCCTAAGTGATAAAGACAGCCAGACTCATCAAAATTAGTTTATGCAAAATTAGAGTACGGTTTCAGCTTCTGGGTTATGTTTACCACCACTGACTGCTTTAGTTTCCGTCCCCAGCAGCAGAGACAGCGGACCTCTTCCTAACCACAGTCTCATTTCAACGGTCTGGGCAGTTACAGGAAGAAGCTCTTTATTGTTCCGTATATGTTGTCCGTCTCTGTTTTTTAATACCTTACAAAACCCATCTGCATTTTACTCCCTGGGGGATTTGAGAAGAGAATGGCTGTGCATCGTCACTCCTGTCTGCTTCCAGACCTGGGTGCCCTTGGTATTTGGAAATAGACACTGAATACTCCTTTCTTGGAGGCAGTTGATTTATTCAACTCATCCTGTCTTGTTTATTCTATAACAGAATTGTATAATGTACTGTATTAGGAGGGAAATGGGAGAGGTTTCCCCAGCCCAAACCTCCCAGTAAGGGATCTGAAAATCATAAAGAAGCAGTGTAGTAAAACCTTGCTTATGTGAGGATGCACACACTGAGAAACAGTGACCGTGGTCAAAGGCATTTAGGCAAACAAGTTGCGAAGTTATCAGTGCTACTGTTACATAATTATCTTTAATTCTGCCACGTATCCCTTCCGTGGGTGTGGGTGGCCCATCTGTCAACTGCCTAGCTGACTTATATGAAGCATTTCACCAGCTGAGTGGGAAACGGCAAAGAACTACTAGCCACATACTGTGTCTTTGAGACCAAATCATTTATTTCAGATAACACTACACATTGACACACAAACACATCTGACTTAAGGAGCTGTGGGATCTTATCTGTGAAAGATTTTTTGGGGGGAAAAAAATCACCCTCAGAGTTTGCATTCAGAGTGTCTGTTTCCATGTCTGCAAAACAAGTCACTGAACCTTCAGGGTGTTTGAAAAAGTATGTGTGAGATCGATGCAAACTAAGAAAAGTGAATAGTTTTCACTGTTGTGACCTAACAATCCCTTTTTCATTCATTGTGCTGCATATTCAAGTCTACTCAACTTAGAGAATCTGGAATTTTGTTCTTGTATTTTTTTTACTAGATAGTTCACCGATTATCTTAAATACTTCGGGGGGTTAAATCAGAGCCTTCTTATGGAGATGCATTCCTAGCCCTTTTTAACTTTAATTTTTGACCAATTTATCCAGGTTAGATTTGAACCTCTGACCCAGGTACCTCAGCCTCCGACAGTGCTGGGGTTATACTTTCTTAGTTAATTTTCTTGCTCACACAAAATACCCTACACCTGCAAAGGAAGGGAGGAAAGTTTATTTGGGCTCAAAGTTTGTAGAGATTTCAGTTCATAGGTGGTTCCACACCGGGTCACCATGGCAGAGAAGAAGTAATTCATGGTGTGACAAACAGAAGGAAGGATGATGATGGATGGGTAGATGATAGGTAGGTGGATGTAGATAGATAACCTTCCAGGATAGGCCCACAGTGACCCACCTCTTTCCACCCACATGACACCCAGCTATAAACCCATCAGTGGACTAACCCAGTATCACACACCCAGGTTCCCATCACCTCCCCAGAGCTCCACCTATGAGTGCATGAGACTGGAGGGGCTATCTAATTATGAGCCATAACAGCCACCATACCTGGATAGTGGATACTATAGTTCTCACAATGTTTGATTATTTCTTCCAGGAAGTCCAGAAAGATGTTGGACCTTCTGGATTTGATGTCTTACTTCCTGGCTTGATATTCATTCTTTCATAGACTCCTCTCCCTCTTCCCCCGTCTCCTCCCTTCCCTCTCTCTCTCTCCATCCCTCCTTCACTCACACCTCTGCGCCTTCCCCTGTGTCTCTCTCTACCCCTCTCTTCCTTCTTCCTGCTATAAATCAGCCCTTAGGCTCATGCATGCCAGGCAAGTTCTCTACCACTGAAGTACACCCCCAGACCATAATCTTACTTTGTATTTCCTCACATTTTATTCCAACTTCAAGATCTCCTCACCTTTGCTTTCTTGCTCTTCTGTTAGAATGAGAAGAAGGCTGCCTTCAGAGATTGAGACCAGGTCTATCTTTGCATTCCAAGCTGGCCTTGAACTCTCTAAGGCTGGCTTCTCAAATCAATCTTCCTGCCTCAGCCTCCCAAGTGCCTGGATTATAGGCAACGCTCACCACACTCAGCCCATCAGTTTTTATTGCTAACAATTCCTTTTTCTGTCCTTGTTCTTGTATTTAGAGCATCCCTGTTCTTATTCAGTGAAAGCAATGTCTTCTCAAAGCTTTCTGAGGGCATCACAGTTTAGTTGTATGTTTCTTCTTCATGCGCTGTTTATCTGGGGATAATAATTACAAATCATGGGACTGCTGGGAGAATAATTGTACAAAGACATCTGAAGTATTTAAAATGGTGTTATGTCAGATATTGTTTTTCTGTCCAAGTGTTCTCTTTACCCTTTACCCACACACCTATAGTCCCAGAACATGGGGAGGCTGAGGCAGGAGCATCACAAGTTCCAGCCTAGTTCCCCTGGGCAACTCAGCGACTCAGCCACACCCTGTTTAATGTTTCAGTAAGTGTTAGAACAATAAGACATTTGTATTAGCAAAACACAGATTTACATGTTTACATCATATCCCACAGAAACTAATGCAAGTGGGTCTATATTCTATATAAAACCTGAAGGTCTAAAATTTCTAGAGGACATCAAGAAAATCTTTGTGACTTGGTCTTAGGTAAAGATTTCTTAAATATGACCCCTAAATAATATTTTTATGAAAGCAAAAAATGATAAATTGGATTTAATTAAAATTAAGAACTTTTGCTTTTCAAAAGATATGGTTAGGGCCAGAGATTTAGCTCAGTGGTTCCAGCGCCTGCCTCGCAAGCACAAGGTCCTGAGTTCGATCCCCATAACCACATACAATGCTGGGTGTGGAGACTCATGCCCACCAGCCATCAATACCACATACCACAGTGCCGGGCGTGGTGGCTCATGCCTGTCATCCCAGCACTCGGGAGGCAGAGACAGGAGGATTGCTGAGTTCAAGGCTTGCCTGGACTACATAGTGAGCCATAATAAGCCATCAATACCTCATACCACGGTGCTGGGCATGGTGGCTCACGCCTGTGATCCCAGCACTCAGGAGGCAGAGGCAGGAGAATTGCTGAGTTGAGGTTTGCCTGGGCTACATAGTGAGCTCAGAGCCAGCCTGAACTACAAAGTGAGACCCTGTCTCAAAAATAAATAAATAAATAAAAAATAAAAAAAGATATGGTTAAAGACTGAAAGCAAGCCACAAACGGGCAAAAATGTTTGCAAATCACATTTCAAATAGAGAATTTGAATCTAGAACATTAGAAAAAATAAAAACCTAATTTTAAAATGGCCAAAATATTTGGAAAAACACTGTCATGAGATACATGCAAATTGTATAAACTTAAAAGGACTAACTCGGGTCAACAAGCATATATATTGATACACAGCATCAATAATCACTAGGCAAATGCAAATCTAAACCACAATAATACTCCCACACAACAAGGAGCTGGAAGGATCAGAAATTGAGGTTGGCAAGGATGTGGTGAATTTAGAGCCCTGGTGCGGTTAAATTTTTAGAAATGTAAAATGGTACATTCACTATGGAAAGGAGTATGGTGGTTTCTCAAAAACTTAAAATTACCATATGCAAGCTCATTCCTGGGTATATATCCAAAAAAAATTGAAGGCAGGATCTCAAAAAGATACTCATACGTTCATGGTCATCACAGTATTATTAACATCTTCCAAGACAGGGAAACATCCCAGGATTCATCACTGAGTGAGTGGGTTAACAAAATGTGGCATATACTCAAGACTCAAAATACATGGTTAATTTTAGATGTTTTAAATTTATTATAATAAGCGACATATTGCTACTAATCTCCTGTAATGTACTACTCCTCACTTTGCACAACCCGTTTATCTCATCCTTCTTGCCACTTTCTGAAGCAGTTCTGGAAGTTCTTTCATAGCTGTCGTTACAGGATGTTAAAAATATGGTGAAGGTTGCTGCTGAGTGCCATCTAGTGGAAGGGCAGGCTCATAACAGCTGTGTCTTCACTATTCACTGGATGTGGCCCTGTACAACTTCTGGCTCTTCTCTCAAAGTCAAGGTGACTATGAGAGATAAGCATTTTGAATTGATGCAGGACACACTCCAGGAAGTGACAAGAGCAATGGCATGAGTGTGTTCAAAGCAAGGGGGAATATTTGGAGGGAGATTAATGATAATTAGAATATTATTCAGCTTTTTCTTCTTTGAGACAGGATCTCAAGAAGTAGCTCGGGCTGGACTTGACCTGGTTATGTAGGTCAGGCTGGCATCTAACTTGCCACATCCTCCTGCCTCAGCCTACCGAGTGCTAGGACTACAGGTGCTCAGCATATTATTCAAATTTTAAAAGGAATAAATTTCTGACATGCCTACAGCATGAACGAACTTTGATGGCACTATGCTGAGTGAAAAATGTCAGGCACAAAAAAAAGACAAACATGGCATAATTCTACTTATATGAGTTATCTGAAGCAGTCAGAAGCGTAGAAACAGTCTACAGTGTGATGGGATTGTCAGGGGCTGGAAAGGGAGACGGGAGCTTGGTGGAGAGAATCTTGGCTTTATAAGATAAAATTCTAGAGACCCCCTTACACAATGATCTAAATATACTGAACATCACCACATCACATACTTACAGCTTTAGATGATGATGTGTGTATTTTAGCCACAAGTAAAACTAAATAAAAATAATCCAGACTGGTCCAGACAGGCTGCTGTAGACTGATTCTTCCTAGTTCTGCCCTGTTTAGAAAGCTGTGAACCCTGGAAATAAGGAAAGGGAAAACCAAATGACTCTCAAGGGTAGTATTAGGAGGGGAGCTGGTCTGGGACCCTGGGACCGGAGGAAGAACAAAGTAATGAGGTGTCCTACTCCCTGTGCCACAGAGGGTGACCCAGGCCCCCCTGTTTCAGTATGGACAACAGAAGACAAACCCAGACGGGTTCATCCCTCCTCCAGATCAAACAGGAGTCCATCAGCGACAGAGGGGAGCCCAGCACCACCAGCTACAGGGATTGGGAGTCTGCCTGGCAATAAGGAAATATCCCCCTCCCCACTGAGAGACATCACAAAAATGGAGTGGAACCATCACACCTGGCTCTTCCACTGCTGATGGACTAAACACTAAAGCTGCTATGACCATGTATGTGTGAGTCATAGTCTCCCCTATTGGCTTAGTAGTTATTCTTGGAAGGTTGTGCACGTGTGTGCTCAGTGCTTTTTAACTTAGTAGTGTACTTGTATTTTTAAAGTTTTTAATTTTTCTTTTTTGTCCTGAGGTTTACACATTAAAGATATTTTAATTTTATTAAATTTAACAACACTTTATTTTCATCAAATTTATTCTTAATTTTAAAGGTATTTTTACTAGAGAATTTTTATATATGCTTTTTCCCCTTTGTAGCACATTAATGATATTACTGCACTGTCTTTTGGTTTGAGGTTCCTAAGAAGAAGCTTCTGTTAGTTCTTATAAACTGGGAATCATGACACATGCTTATGCTCCTGGCTCTCAGGAGACCGAAGCACGAGAGTTGTTAGGTGTTCAAGGCCACCCTGGGCTACATAGTGAGACTTGGCCTAAGAAAAGAAAATAGTTCTTATATTTGTTTCTTTGTATGTATTTAAGGCAGGGAGAGAAGGGCTCCTTTAGAACTGTTTTTTGTTTGTTTTTGTTTTTTGAGACAGGGTCTCACTTTGTAGTTCAGACTGGCCCTGAGCTCACTATGTAGTCCAGGCAAACCTCCAACTCAGCAGTCCTCCTGCCTCTGCCTACCGAGTGCTGGATTACAGGCATGAGCCACCACGCCCAGCTCTGTGGTGTGTGTTACTGATTGCTGGTGTGCATGAGTCACCATGCCCAAAATTGTTGTATGTGGTTACCAGGGATCAAATGAGGGACCTTGTGCTTGCTAGGCAGGCACTGGAACCACTGAGCTAAACCTCTGGCCCTAAGTACAGCTGTTTTATATATCTTGACCAGTTTTTTTTTGTTGTTGTTTTTTGGTTTTTTTGGAGACAGGGTCTCACTTTGTAGTTCAGACTGGCTCTGAGCTCACTATGTAGCCCAGGCAAGCTTCAAACTCAGCAATCCTCCTGTCTCTGCCTCCTGAGTGCTGGGATTACAGGCGTGAGCCATCACGCCCGGCACCGTGGTATGTGGTATTGATTGCTGGTGGGCGTGAGTCTCCACGCCCAGCACTGTATGTGGTTACCGGGGATCAAACTCAGGACCTTGAGCTTGTGAGGCAGGTGCCAGAACCACTGAGCTAACCCTCCGGCCCTCTTGACCAGTTTTGTGGTTGTTCATAGAGCAAAAATAAATCTGTTCTTTGTTACTCCTGTATGATTAAAAACAGGAGCTTCAACATCACTTTTAATTTCCTGTTTTATAAAATAACAGCTATGTATACATAGAATGGAATATTACTCTGTTTAAAAAGAAAATTCTGACAATGTAACAGAATGGATGAACACTAAGGATATTGTGTCAAATAACATAAACCAGTCACCCACAAACAATACTTTACACAATTCCTGTTCTGTGAGTGGCCAAATTCAAAGAAACAAAGTAGAATATTGTCAGGTGCTGGAGGAGAGAGAGATGGGAGTTGCTCTTCAGTGGGTACAGAGTTTCGGTTTTACATAATGAAGAGAACTGGAGATTGGTTACACAAGCACATGAATACACAAGACACATGCTGCACATTGCTAAGCTGCTAAATTTTCTGTTATGTATCTTTACAATTTAGGGGAAAGCTAACAGTGTACTTTATATTACATTTAACCTGCACAAAAACTCCGTGATGTATAGGCATAATTATTGACTTTGTAGATGAGACTCAGGCATATAGTTACATTATATTTTTAGAAGGAATTCCATTAAGCTTTCTTGGTATGTTTGTTTGGTTTTTAGAGACAGGGTTTAACTGTATAGTTCAGGCTGGCTTCAAATTTACAGTGATCATCCTGCTTCAGCCTCCAGAGAGCTAGGATTACTGGTATGCATCACCATGCCCAGCTCCACATTAAGTTTAGACAATGATTCTTTGGCACGTAGTTAGCAAAGCACCCAGCAGATGATTCCATGAAGACACAGGGCTCACTTCTGCTCCCTGTGCTACTACCCCAGGTCCTGTCCTCTCGTGAGTTTATAACGGTCTCAGAGCTCTGGGAAGAAAGAAGTCTACTGTGCCTAACTGTAAGTACTGCTCGTGCATGCACATGAACACATATATGTGCACATAACTTTTGCTGGAATTTTTTTTTTTTGAGACAGGGTCTCGCTTTGTAGTTCAGGCTGGCTCTAAGCTCACTATGTAGCCCAGGCAAGCCTCGAACTCAGCAATCCTCCTGCCTCTGCCTCCCGAGTGCTGGGATTACAGGCGTGATTGCTGGAATATTTTTAAAAAATTGTTAGGCAACCTTAAAACCCTGATAGAATGTTTTAAAACTGCTTAGTGAAATTTTGCTGCCCCCTGCTGGAAAGTTTGTGTACCTGCTGGTGTGTTGGTCTGCCTTGAAGGATCAGATGTGTAGTTCAGTAGCTCCAACCAGGTGTTAGGTTCTGTTTCTGAATCTGTTTCAAGGAAATGTCTCTAATTCAATTTTTATTTACTTTCTTTTCTTTTTTTTTTTTTGAGACAGGGTCTCACTTTGTAGCCCAGGCAAGGCTACAACTCACACCAGTCCTCCTGCCTCTGCCTCCTGATTGTTGGGATTACAGGCATGAGCCACCATGCCCGGCCCTGTGATACGTGGTACTCATTGCTGGTTGGCGAGTCTCCGTGACCCGTACTATTGTATGTGGCTACTGGGATCCAACTCAGGACCTTGAGCTTGCTAGGCAGGCGCTGGAACCACTGAGATAAATCTCCGGCCCAGGATGTAATTTTTATCTTGAAAACTGTGAACTATTTTCTAAGGTCTTTGAACTGTGAGCTGGAAATGTTGGGGGTTTTGTTTTTGT
>PVIC010022151.1:0-22483 GCA_004025085.1 Thryonomys swinderianus
CAGCCTGAACTACAAAGCAAGACTGTCTCAAAAGCAAAAAAAAAAAAAAATCAGGAAATTGAGGGCTGGAGATTTAGCTCAGTGGGTCTAGGGTCTGCCTCCCAAGTGCAAGGTCCCAAATTCAATCCCCACAACACACGCCACAAGGCCGGGTATGGCGACTCATGCCTGTAATCCCAGCACTCAGGAGGCAGAAGCAGGAGGATTGTTGTGAGTCCAACAAATATTTTGGAGAAAATATTTATTTGCAAATTATATAGCTGACAAAAAATTAATAACCAGCATATATTAAAAACTCATACCTTAACAGCAAAAACACAGACACCACCTTTCAAAATGGGACAAAGGGGCTTAAGTTGCAGCTCAGTGGTAGAGAGCTTGCCTAGCTTGCTTGAAGCCTTGGGTTTGGTCTCCATACTGAAACACACACACACACACACACATGCGCGCGTGCGCAAGGGTAAAGAACATGAATAGACATTTCTCAAAAGGATATATAAATAGCCATCAGGCACATATAATAGTGCTCAATATCATCATGTAGGTCAAAACCAAAATAAGGTTCCACATCATCCCAACTAGGTATGGCTATGATTTATACATAAAAAACACAATGAAAAATACTGGTGAGAATATGAAAAACTGGAACTCTATGCATTACTGATGGAAAATAAAACAGTTTAGCCATTGTTTGAGTTCCCTCAAGAACACTGAGGTAGGAGGAATGTTACAGGCTATAATCCCACCTATATGGGAGAATGAGGCAGGGAAATTCAACCATAGCCTGGGCATTCAGCAAGATGTTACATCAAAAATTTTTAGGGCCGGAGGGTTAGCTCAGTGGTTCCGGCGCCAGCCTCGCAAGCACAAGGTCCTGAGTTCGATCCCTGGTAACCACATATAATGCTGACGTGGAGACACACCCACCAACAATCAATACCACATACCACACTGCCAGATGTGGTGGCTCACGCCTGTAATCCCAGCACTCGGGAGGCAGAGACAGGAGGATTGCTGAGTTCGTGGCGGCTTGCCTGGGCTCCATAGTAAGCTCAGGGCCAGCCTGAACTACAAAGAGAGACCCTGTCTCAAAAAAAAAAAAAAAAAATTTTTTTTTAAAGTGGGGCCTAGAACGTAGCTCATTGGTGCCGCCACCTGCCTCGTAAGCACAGGTCCTGAGTTTGATCCCCAGTACCACAAAAAAAATTTTTTAAGGACTAAGGATACTGCTCAGTGGTAGAGTGCTTGCCTAACATACAGCAGCCTATAGATTCAATCCCCAGGAAACAGAATTTCCTTACAACCTTCCAGAATTGAAAACAAGTAAATTCACATACATGTCCAGATCAGCACTATTTGAAATGGTCAGCTAAAATGTCCACTGATCGGGCCGGAGGGTTAGCTCAGTGGTTCCGGCGCCTGCCTCGCAAGCGCAAGGACCTGAGTTCAATCCCCGGTAACCACATATAATGCTGGGCGTGGAGACACGCCCACCAACAATCAACACCGCATACCACAATACCGGATGTGGTGGCTCACACCTGTCATCCCAGCACTCGGGAGGCAGGGACAGGAGGATTGCTGAGTTCGAGGCTTGCTTGGGCTACATAGTGAGCTCAGGGCCAGCCTGAACTACAAAGCGAGACCCTGTCTCCAAAAAGCAAAAAAAAAAAAAAAAAAAAAAAAAAATGTCCACTGATCAAAGAACATTATTCCGTTATAAAAAGGAATATATTTCTGATAGCCTGCTAGTGTGAACTCCAAAACATTAAGCTAAGTATAAAAGGCCAGATACAAAAGGTCCCCTGTTATAGCGCAATTCCATTTATATGAAGTATTCAGAATAGATAAACATGAAGAGCCAAGATTTAGCTCAAGTGGTACAATGCCTACCTTGCAAGCACAAGGGCCTAAGTTTGATCCCCAGTATCACAAAAAATAAATAAATAAATAAATAAAAATAAGCATGAAGAGAAAAAAGCATACTTGGCAGTCTTTAGGAGGTAAGGGGGAGCAATTGTGTAATGGGAAGGAGTTTCCCTCTCGAGTGAAAGAACACTTTGAAAATGAAATAGCACCCACAGTTATACAATATTACGCATATAATAAAGGACAATAAATTGTTCACTTTAAAATAATTATAGTAATTTCCCACTACCCTTGGTTTCGTATTCTGTGCTTCAGTTACCCATGGTCATAAATATATTAAATGGAATATATTAAATATGGTCCAAATATATTAAATGGAAATTTCTAGAAATAAGTAATACATTGAGGCTTTTTTGTTATTGTTGTTTTCTTTCTTTTTAATTTTATTTTTTTAATTTTAATTCTTTATTGGTACAATTTATATACATCTCAAAATCACACATAACATCGGGGAATTTGTACCAATATATGACACAAGTTAATTCTCATTTTTATCCATATCCCTACCCACCCACACTTCCCTACTCCCTATATATATGCTCTTTTATTTTCTTTCTCTTTTTTTGTTTTTGAGTCAGGGTCTCACTTTGTAGTCCAGGCTGGACCTGAGCTCACTATGTAGCCAGGGAAGCCTCAAACTCAGCAATCCTAAAGTCTCTGTCTCCCAAGTGCTGGGATGATAGGCATGAGCTACCATGCCTGTCTTAATTTTTTTTTTTTTTTTTTTGAGACAGGGTCTCACTTTGTAGTTCAGGCTGGCCCTGAGCTCGCTAGGTAGCACAGGCAAGCCTGGAACTCAGCAATCCTCCGGTCTCTGCCTCCCAAGTGCTGGGATTACAGGTGTGAGCTACCACGCCCGGCATTGTGGCATGTGGTATTGATTGCTGGTGGGTGTGAGTCACCACGCCCAGCATTGTATGTGGTTTCAGGGGATCAACTCAAGACCCTTGTGCTTGCGAGGCAGGCGCGGAACCACTGAGCCAAATCTCCGGCCCCCAGCTTAATTTTTTTATCTTGAAAGAGAGTCTTGCCCAGGCAGCACTCAAACTTGTGATCCTCCTGTTACAGCCTTCCAAGTGCTTGAGATGACAGGTGTACACTACTGCATCTGACTGTTGTTAGTCTCTTACTGTGCCTAATTTAGCTGCTAAACTTATCATAGGTATTTATGTATCAAAACACATCATGTATATATAGGTTTCAATACCATCTGCACTTTGTGGCATCTACAGGGATGCTGGAATGTGTTACACACAGATAAATGTCGACCACTATAATTGTTCAAAAAAAAGATATCTTCCTTACCACTCTGGGGCAATGCAGTATTAAACCATTTGGGCCAAGTACTAAGGAGTCAGTCTGAGTCAGCAGTTCCCAAATCAGGGGTCACTCTGCTTCCCAGAGCAGTGACAAAGTCTAGAGATATTTTGAGTATCACAACAAGCAGGGGAGATGCAACAGAGATCCAGTAGAGACCTGTTGCTTAAAAATATCCTACAACGCACAGGACACAGACAGGCTGTGTCTCCAGACTAACATCAATAGTACCAGGATTGAAAAACTCTTGAGTAAATGAGCAGAGGCTGGGGGCAAGAGAGTTGTTAAAGGGCTTGGAGGTACAAGCCAACAAGACCGTGTCGTTCTCACACACTACCCTGGTTTCCCTCCTCCTTCAGAGTAGTCCTGAAAACCTGCTCAACCCTCAGACATTTGAGGGTAAATCCAGAGTCTGTTTTACAAATGCCTGGGAAGAACAGATCTTTGTTCCTTCTCAAGCTGACAACACAGCTCTGCTTTCTTTCACCCTGGTGCTCCCCTTGCACAGAGAGCATCCCACCAAGAACACTGCAGCCCAGGCTAGCAAGAAGGTTCTTTTAAATACTCCCCTTCCAGCCCAATACAAAAGGAGAGAAAGGGGCCAGAGGGTTAGCTCAGTGGTTCCAGCGCCTGCCTTGCAAGCACAAAGTCCTAAATTCAATCCCCGGTAACCACATACAATGCTGGGTGTGGAGACCCACGACCACCAGCAATCAATACCACATACCACAATGCAGGGTGTGGTGGCTCACGCCTGTAATCCCAGCACTCGGGAGGCAGAGGCAGGAGGATTGCTGAGTTCCAGGCTTGCCTGGGCTACACAGTGAGCTCAGAGCCAGCCTGAACTACAAAGCGAGACCCTGTCTCAAAAAAAAAAAAAAAAAAAAAAAAAAAAAAAAAAAAAAAAAAAAAAAAAAAAAAAGGAGAGAAAGGCTGAGTTCTCTCTCTAGTCTAGAAGAGAAGAATGACACAGAATCTGGAAAAAGATGTCTGGCTGACCTGGCCTAGAATCTTTTGAGGTCAGAAACTTCTCAGAAGCCCAAATAAAACTTACACATGTTTTCCCTTGAAAAATTCACTTATAAATATTCATAGTTAAAATATGAGGTTAACTAATTAACAAATCCTGATCAAGGGAAAATCCTTTCTTCTGAGCAGAAGGATATAGGAAGTCCTCTTTTCCCTCTAGAACTAATGAAACCCAAGCCCAGAACAGCTCCCTGTCATCCTCTGCAGAACAGTTTTCAGGATCCAAATGCAAGTTTTAACACTTTTATGAATTTGACCGAAAAACTGCTTGACATGGTATATTATTTGTACTAAAAAACTTGACTCAAAGCACCTTTTAAATTAATATAAGGGTTTTTTTGTTTTCTTTTTTTTTAATATTTAAAAGTCAAAGGTATTTCTGTCATAAATAAAATTAGCCTGTGTTAAAACACATTCCTGGGTATTCTATTCGTGTTTCTTCCATGCCCTGAAAATCTGAATATTAATCAAAATGGTGTTTTTAGAATATTCAAGAAAAGAACTACTTTTAACACCAGTTTTTTAAGTTTCACTGAAGCTTTTTGATAAGGGATAATAGTACATATAATAAAGTATTAATGAAACTTTTAAAAAGTTCCTTTCTAGGGCCGGAGATTTAGCTCTGTGGTTCTAGCACATGGCTAGCAAGCACAAGATCCCTGGCTTTTTTGGTTTTGTTTTGTTTTTAAGACAGGGTCTCACTTTGTAGTTCAGGCTGGCCCTAAGGTTCCTGGTTTGATCCCTGGTAACCACATACCACAGTAACAGGAGTGGTGACTCATGCTCACCAGCAATCAGTACCACATACCACAGTGCTGAACATGGTAATTCATGCCTATAATCCCAGCACTTAGAAGATTGCTGAGTTCAAGGCTTGTCTGGGCCACATAGTGAGTTCAGGGCCAGCCTGAACTACAAAGCAAAACCCTGTCTCAAAAAAAAAAAAAAAAAAAAGCAGGCATGGTGGCTCACGCCTGTAATCCCAGCACTTGGGAGGCAGAGACAGGAGGATTGCTGAGTTCGAGGCTTGCCTGGACTACATAGTGAGCTCAGGGCCAGCCTGAACTACAAAGCAAGACCCTGTCTCAAAAAAAAAAAAAATAAATTTTTAAAAAAAGTTCCTTTCTATAAAATCTAAATTAGTCATTATCTAAATCCAAATTAGGCATGGAAGATCAGTGTTAATATTGGATGCTTTAGGCTTTATATTTGTTGTAATGTTCAAAATTCAGATAGAACAAGGGACTGGGGATTTAGCTCAAGTGGTACAGTGCCAATCTTGGACCCACAAGGGCCCAAGGTCGATCCCCAGTACCGCAAAAAAAAAAAAAAAAGTCAGAACATTAGTATCTGTGAACACGCTTTTATAAAAATAAATTCTAAGCTTTCTTCATATATTCTCATACTGCCTCAAATTACTATAAGAAACTACTTGTTGTATATTAAAAATTTTCTTAATCTCTCTCTCCACCTCATTTCCATTCAGCCACTGTTAGTTATACTGCCTCTCATGAAAATCAATTCTCACTGCTCACAGAAATGAAGGTATCTACCTGTTTACTTTTCACAATCTGGATTGATATGGATGGAACCAGCAAACACACACACACACACACACATACACACACTTGCAACTTGCCTCTGTCTTTCTTACAGAACCATCCAAACCCCTTTCCTTTGATTTTTTTTTTTTTTTTTTTTTTTTTTTTGCGGTACCAGGGATTGAACTTGGGCCCTTGTGCATCCAAGGTTGGTGTGGTACCACTTGAGCTAAATCCCTAGCCCCCAAATCTTTTTCCTGACTGAGCAATGAGGATGACATTCTCTATTCCACAAAGGCTGTACACCTGCCAGCCCTGGTGACATATTTAAAAGATGACATTCCTTAAATCAACTCACCGAAGCTGCAAAATAGTGTGCAAAGCTGTCATGAGGATTCCACTGCACAGCTCCAATGTCCCATTTGCTCTGGCGAGAGATTTTCCGGTGACCTTCGAAAGGGGCATCTAAATTGACGATGTATAGGAATCTGCGGCTAGGAGGACAACATCAGCACTACAGCCATACAGCAATACAACTGCATGAGCATGAAGATACAAAGTGCATTTAGAATTGCACACCGTTGCAAGAAGTGCTCAAAACAATCCAGATATAGAGGCTGGGATTTAGCTCAGTGGTTCCAGTGTAAGCCTCATAAACTCAAGGTCCCAAGTTCGATCCCAGTACCACATACCACAATATCCCAGCACCACATACCTACAGGTGGTTCACGCCCATAATCCCAGCAATCAGTACCACACATCACAATGCCAGGCATGGTGGCTAACACCTGTAATCCCAACACTTGGGAAGCAGATGCAGGAGGATTGCTGTGCATTTGAGGCTACCCTGTGCTACATAGTGAGCTCAGGGCCAGCCTGAACTACAAAGCAAGACCCTGTCTTAAAAAAAAAAAATCCAGATATATATGACACTTATATACTTTGACAGGCACCTAAGTCAAAGAGTACTCAGAGTGATGGAAAAATAAAGGAAAATAGAATCTTCTTGCGAGTTTCCCTCCAGAGCAGGCCCTCCCTGTGACATCTACTGTGAGGGTACCCACTTTCCCTCTCTCGGACTTTCCCTATGCCTCAGCTACAATTTTCCATACTGTGCAGATGGCCTGGTCTGCAATTCCACTACTGCATTTACCTCTACAGAAGGACTCCTAATGAATACTGAGGCTCTTGTTCCAATTCAGCTGACTGGGACCATGTCTTAAATATCTTTGTATGTCCCACATCACTAGGCACAATGCTCCACACTCATGAAGAGTATGAGTTAAATTAAACAATTACTTATCACTACACCAAAATTGTGCAGAAAATCTTCAATTCCTCTGCAATTCTACTCCCTGGAAACTAAATATAATCTTTCAGAAAGTAAAATAACCCAGGAAGAAGGAATAATAAATAAAATAAGTGCCAATAATGATCAAAGGGTCAACCAATGTAAAGAATCTGAACTAGTCATGCTGGCACATGCTGTTAATCCCAGCCTGTGGGAGGCCAGGGCAGGAGGACTGCAAGACTGAACCCAGCCTGAGCAATTCAGGGAGCTATGGAGACAATGTCTCAAAATAAAAAATTCAAAAAGTACTAGAGATGTAGCCCAGTGTGACCCTGGGTTCAGTACCACCCTCCCCTCCTAGGATCTGAAAATAAGGGTGCCCATTGTTTACCTACTTTCCTGTTATTTTAAGTTACAAAGAAGGATCCTTGGTTTATGAATCAATATCCCTGCAGTCATGTACTATTGACTCTTCAGTAGAGAACATGCTAAACCCCTGGATATCAGTGGGGACTGCTGGGCTCAAAACAAGATTAATAGTCCTTATCCAGAAAAGCTGGGAAATACCATGCAAAACTCTGATGGCAGCAAAAACTCTAAAATGGAACGTCAAGGAAGAAGAAGGATAACACAGGGAATATACAATTTCACAGAATTTCTGATAAAATTACTACAGAACAAAGATCTAGAATCTCTGACCACCTCCAAACCATCACCTGCCTCAACCATCACCCCATCTCCCCAGTATTCTCAGGGCAGCTTAGCCTTCTCATGAGAAAGCAAAACAGTGGGATACACACCCAGCCACAAGATTTAGATACAGGGTGTATGACCTTAGGCATTCAGAGGTATCCCACAGCAAATGCAGGATAGCACAAATGGGCACACCAGGATGAACACAGCTGAAAGAACATATGCACTTGCCATCATTCTCCTGGAAATCCACTACAGTAAGTGTTTTAAAAAGAGAAAGAGCCGGGTGTGGTGGCTCACACCTCTCATCCTAGTACTCGGGAGGCTGAGGCAGGAGGATTGCTGAGTTCGAGGCTTGCCTGGGCTACAGGGTGAGTTCAGGGCCAGCCTGAACTACAAAGTGAGACCCTGCCTCAAAAAGAGAGAGAGAGAGAGAGAGAGAGAGAGAGAGAGAGAGAGAGAGAGAGAGAGAGAGAGAAGAAGAGGGAGGGAAGAGAAAGAGAGAAAAAGAGCAAGAAAGGAGTAAAGAGGGAAAAAAGGAGGGGGGGACAGAAGGAAGGAAGACTCACAAAGGCTAAAACATGGTAAAGATTAGGGATGTAGCTTAGTGGTAGACTTGCCTAACATATAAGGCGCCCTGAGTTAGATCCCTGACACTGCCAAAGGGGGTATAAAGGATGTGAAAAGCAGACGGACAAATTGTAATTGACCTACAGTAAAGAAAGCTAAATAAAGCCTGAGAGCTGGACAGGGGAAGAGACTGAGGAGCAAGCTGACTGACCCTGCAGGGCCAGCATGGATAAGAGGCAGGGCTGGAGGACAGGAACAGAACAGAACAAGAACAGTGTGGAAGAGCAGCTAAGGAGAGCGGTCTGCATGCTCCCACACAGCCAGGGCACCTTTCTTCACGCAGGTGGAGTGGAGGGGCTGCAGTCAGAGAGGGTGCAGGCTTCAGCCTCTTCCCCTACTGAGTGCACAAAATGCTGCCTTTTGATTTTCAGGCTCCTCCAGTGACAGCACCAGCCCAACAAAAAAGGAAGGCAGCAAACCAACAAGGGTAAGGCCCACAGACAATGATCTTTGGGCATCTGAAGGTGTCTACTTTCCCCCTCATCTCCCAGTAGCGAGCCCCACCACCTGGCTGTGGTGTTTACAGAGCTTTCCTATCCACAGAGAGCCAAACCTGAAAGATAGGGACCCAAACAAGCCCAAGGGAATTCAAAGCAAACAGGGATAATGCAGAAGAAAGAGCTTAGAATCAATATTCTCAGAGTTAAAAGACAATGAAAAGGCTAAAGTTAAAATTTAAGAAAACCCTACAGGAGTGTTAGAAATTAAAACTGAAGGCTCAATAGTGCAGTGCTGATCCCTGCAATCCCCAGGTATTCAGAAAGCTAAGGCAGGACAATAACAAGTTTAAGAGCAGCCTGGACACTTTACTGAGACCCAGCCTCAAAATAAAAAATAAAAACGATGGGCAGGAGATTTAGCTCAAGGGTTGGGGCGCCTGCCTCACAAGCATAAGGTCCTGAGTTCATTCCAGGTAACCACATACAATGCTGGGCGTAGCAACTCACGCCCACCAGCAATCAATACCACATACCATAGTGCCAGGCATGGTGGCTCACACCTGTAATCCCAGTACTCGGGAGGCAGAGACAGGAGGATTGCTGAGTTTGAGGCCTGCCTGGGCTACATAGTGAGCTCAGGGCCAGCCTGAACTACAAAGTGAGACCCTGCCTCAATAAACGAATGAATGAGTAAATAAATAAACAAATAAAATGGCTAGGGATGTAACTCAATAGTAGAGCATCCCTGGGTTCAATCATCAGTATCACTAAATAAACAGACAAACAAATAAATAAATAACAACCAAAAAGACAAAAAGACCAAAGGAGAATCCAGATAGGAACTTAATAAATACTGTTTAACCAGCTCAAAGACAATGTAGGAGAATTTCTCCCAACAAAAAGACACAAACATCTGGATTGGAAGGGCTTTCCTAAGTGCTAAAAAAAATTCTGCATCTTGGGGCTGGAGATTTAGCTCAGTGGTTCAAGCACCTAGCTCGCAAGCGCGAGGTCCTGAGTTCGATCCTGGTAACCACATACAGTGTTGGGCATGGTGACTCACGCCCACCAGCAATCAATACCACAAACCACAGTGCTGGGCGTGGTGGCTCATGCCTGTAATCCCAGCACTTGGGAGGCAGAGACAGGAGGATTGCTGAGTTCCAGGCTTGCCTGGGCTACATAGTGAGCTCAGGGCCAGCCTGAACTACAAAGTGAAACCCTGTCTCAAAAAAAAAAAAAAAAATTCTGCATCTTAATCTAAATGATAATTAGAGGGTATATATTTGCAAATTTATTTAACTGTTCATTTCAGCTTGGTGTAGTCTATACATTTTACCACACATACCCTAAAATTCAATATAAGAAAATGAAATTGAATGCCACATGCTGAAAAGTAATACGGGTGTATATCTAAGAACACACCAGAAAAGGAGCACCTGCAGGATTTCTCCAGATAATACCACTTTTCTTAAAATGCTAAGGATAGGGCCAGAGATTTAGCTCAGTGATTCCAGTGATGCCTGCCTAGCAAGCACAAGGTCCTTAGTTCCATCCCAGGTAACCATTACAACAATACTAGGCATAGTGGCCACACCCACCAGCAATCAGTATCACATACCACAAATGCCCGGGCTTGGTGGCTCAAGCCTATAATCCCAGAACACGGGAGGCAGAGGCAGGAGGACTGCTGAGTTCAAGGTTTGCCTGGGCTTGCCTGAGCTACATAGTAAGCTCAGGGCCAGGCTGAACTACAAAGCAAGTATCTGTCTCGAATGAATGAATGAATGAATGAATGAATGTTAAGGAGAGTATTCTCCACATCAGTGAATTCTGAATGCTGATAAATCTAACACTTGTAAATAAATAAATAAATGATAAGGAGAGTATTCTCCACATCAGTGAATGCTGAATGCTAGGAAATCTAACACTTGGGACCCACTTACTCCAGGGCACTAAGAATATTTTATGGGTCATTAATATAGCTATATATGCCAAATTATGTATGCCTCTATTTGTTTAGATGAAACAATAACATAAAAAGGTGGGGTACAGAGATACAGACCAAAGCAATCATGGTAAAAATTTCACAGACTCTAAAGATAGTACTCTAATGCTTCCAAAAAGAAAACAGGTCACAAAAAGTCTACAGTCAAAATGGCATAGGACCACTCTGTAACGACCCTGAGAAAAAGGACCCCCAAATGCAGATTCAATCCAGTAATTGTTAGATAATTATACTAGAAGAAAGAAAAGGTCAGGTAGATAACTAAGGACCTCCAGAGCACAGTGGAAGGGCCAGACCCTTTTTTCTGCTGTTTGAAGTCAATTTATCATGGCAAAGTCCAAATATAGTGGTATATGTATATCATTTAAAAAATGGAGGCAATCAAAAGGCAGAACTAAATGTTATGATAGAGTACATATATTTGGGGGGGTTGAAAGGGGACTGAATTGTGAGGGCATCATTAAGTATATCCAGTGATGAGTTTACAAGTGAATATGCTATCAGAAGGTGGAATCGCTTGGGCATGATCTAGAAGGGTGTATTTTTCTCCTTAGCCCCTCCCTTCTCTCTGTGCTTCCTGGCTTTCATGGCTTGAGCAGCCCTCCTCTGCCAGGCCCTTCCACCATGCTCCTTCTGACTGAACCAACTGAAACTATGAGCCAAAACAAACCTCTCCTCCTTTAAATTGTGGGTATTGAGTATTTTTTTTTTTTGAGACAGGGTCTCCCTTTGTAGTTCAGGCTGGCCCTCAGCTCACTATGTAGCCCAGGCAAGCCTGGAACTCAGCAATCCTCCTGCCTCTGCCTCCCAAGTGCTGGGATGACAGGTGTGAGCCACCACGCCCGGCACCGTGGTATGTGGTTTTACCTCCTCTGTAATGCCCCTCAGCCATGTCACCCTGCCTTACAGCCAGTCAATTATGGACTGAAACTTCTAAAATCTGACCCAAAATAAACTTTTCCTCCTTTAACTTTAGGTGTTGGGTATTTTGTCTGAGAAACGAGAGAAGTAACTAAGACCAACAGTGAGAAGGAGATTGGTGTGTTACAATATAAGCCTAGAACTGCTACTCAACTTTTAAACTATGTTACAGGTATTTCCTTGATGTTTAAAAAGTGCTTCAAGGGCAGGAAGTTAGGTCATGGGAGGTAGAAGAGGAATGTGGGCCCTTTCTGCCTATTTCTTTCTTTCGTTTTTATTAATAAATTTTATTTTATTTTATCTCCTGCACAGAAAAAGTGCTTCAAAAAGTGAGTAGGAAATAAATGTATACATTAAATAAGTGAATTGCATGGTATTTTAATTATTTTTTTAACAAAAAAGTGGTCAGAAAACTAGTCAGAAGACATACCAATATTTTGTGATCTATGTACACAGTATGATACAAGAAAATAAATATCAATTAAGATCTCTGGGGAGGTAGTCATAGATGGGAGGAAAATGTACTTTTCACTATATCTTCTTTTGAATTATTTAAATTTTTGCCAAGTACATGTGCTTTTTTAGGGGTGTACTGGGGATCAAACTCAGGACCTTGAGCTTGCCAGGTAAGTGCAGAGCCACTGAGTTACCCCGACCCTACATGTGCTTTTTAAACCTTAGTTGTTTTTTTTTTTTTCTTGAGACAGGGTCTTGCTTTGTAGTTCAGGCTGGCCCTGAACTCACTATGTAGCCCAGGCAAGCCTTGAACTCAGCAATCCTCCTGTCTCTGCCTCCCGAGTGCTGGGATTACAGGCTTGAGCCACCACGCCCGGCTACATGTGCTTTTTAAAAAAGGTAAACTAGCTGGGTGTGGTGGCACATATCTATAATCCCATCAGTGAGGAGGCTGAGGCAGGAAGATTAATATGAGTTTGACTCTGTCCTGAACTACTTAGTGAGTTCAGGCCCAGCCTGAACTATATAGCAAGGTCAACCTCTTCCCCACAAAAAGTAAATTAAAACACAATTTCAAAAGAAAATAATGAAGCACTTTTACTGATTTATAAAAGGGTTCATAAACAAACTAAGTTAAATGAAAATCCAAAGCACTATGAAAAGGATGCATGGGCCTGCCCATCAAATTTTATTTTGGTACAATAACAGCGCCACTAGCAAAACCATAGATGGCTATTAATTGCCAGAATAATGGAATTTTTTAGCTAGAAACCATTACAAAAAACTATGTATTTCAACTCCTTCTGAATAAAATCAAATTCTTCTTTTTTTGAGCAAGGGTCTCACTATGTAGCCCAGGATGACTTCGAACTCAGCATCCACTCTCCCTCAGCCTCCTGGGGGCTCGGATTACAGGCATGCACCACCCTGCCCAGCTGCAATCAAATTTTTTCATGACAGAACAAGTCTATTTAGTCAATTGAATAATTGGCCATGGGGGTCATAATTTAGTGAGACTGTGAAACTAGAACCCAAATCCCTTTAATCCTAGTAACTATATGTTTGACCATAGCAGACTGCTTCTTTAAAGAGCCTGTGTAGAAAACAGAAAATTGCAATTTCAAGACCAAACTACAAGCTGCAAAAATGTCAAAGGAATGCTACTGCTTACCTATTAGGACAGACAAAAATAAACCACACACACACAAATCCCTATAATTGCTCTTATAGTCCCTTTGATGTGCAATCTAAGCTTTATCATTGTACCTGTTAAATATAAGGATATCTCCCAACTTCACAGAACTCTGATTTGCAATTTGTTCTCCAAAAACTAGCACACAAACTGAAAGCTCACTTACCCAGAAAGCACTGCATGCTGCCCCAGACAGTCCACAGACATGGCAGTCGCCTGTGAGAGAGAACATAGATTCAGTGCTGCCAGCAAGCCCAGCCAAAGTGGAGGACAGATGTCTCTCTGGCTTTTCCTCTCCGTGCCTCATTCAGGAAGTCCCAAGTTAGCAAGTACCAATACTGTAGTTCCTTACAGTAGATACTTGCACGCCTCTCTAGTTCCCCCAAATTTTACATCCAGAAAACAAAGGAGTTATATCTGCTACCCCCACATGAGGACCATACATGACCAAGTTGGCACACAAAAAGTTAAGGAGGACACAATAGTTTTAGAGCCTCATGGAATCTGAGGAATAGAGTGACCAGGAACTACTAAGCATAGAGATTCCCAAGGAGAAGGGGACACTGCCTCCCCCACCACGTGCACACTTCTGGTCATCCCCCTAGACACACCCATTCCTTTTCAAAGGCTGTAGGACCTCCTCAAGCCATTCACCATCTGGCATTATTCAAATACCATCACTGCTACATCGAAGGTTATACTGTACTCTTGCACACCCTTCACCCATAATATGAAATCTCTAGCACATTTCCCAGATCTTTAAATTCTTGGTGAACACCATCATTTCAGGATCCAATATCTAATTCCCAAAGGGCTGTACTGGGCCCACTGAATTTGTATTCAGGCTGATGAGGATCATTATAATGCAGGCAGTTATAGCCCTAAATTTTCTTATTTAGACAAGTTCAAATCCTGTGTCATTCTTGTGGCTCTAAAATCAAACAGTTTGTGCAGCTGTCTGGTTACTCAGTGCTAAAATTCTTTCCAACAGAGCACAGAACTCATTTTTTACATGCTGCCACAATTACAATCACAATCACGCACAGAAAATAGAAATCCTCTCTCCCCCCCTCAATGGCCTTATTAATGTGTTTTTCATACTTGTCCATCCAGCCTCAGGGAACATGTCAAAGGTAATACTGGGGACAAGGAGCCAGAGTGCTTCCACAGGAGACTGAAGGGTGATTAATATGCACCCTTCATGAAACTGGAGTCACGAGCAGAGAAAAGCCCAGCTGGAAAGGCAGGCTGTGAAATGAGATGCCATTTACAGAACTCTGCTGTGCAATTTATAGATTAACGTTATGAAGGAGAGCAAGATGAGGGCGGGCGTTGTGGTGCATGCCTGTGATCTCAGCCCCCTGGGAGACTGAAGCAAAGGAGTCCAAGTTTGAGTCCAGCCTGGGCCAGTTAGTGAAACCTGTCTCAAGAGAAAAACTTTTTTAAAGGGCTGGGGATATAGATCAGTGCAAAGGAACTAGATTCAATGCTCATTATCTCAAACGATGAAGAAAGGAGGAAAGAATAAATTGGCTCATCTAAACAGGCAGTATTACCTCTCTAAATGGCAAAAAACAATCTTAAAATGTGCCCCAGGACTCTGAACCTTTGGTGTACATATATACCTTTCCTTGCCATTCAACTCTAGTAAGACAAACCTAGCACTGCTATAAAAGGATCTCACTGATATAATTAAAATCCCAAGTCAACTGGTTTAAAATAGAGAAATCTGAAACATCCCAACTGTCCACTGATAGGGGGAAGATAAATGAAATGTGGTGTACATACACAACAGAATTTCATTAAGCCTTTAAAAGGAAAGCAATTCTACAAGTCTCTGACACCACTGAACCGTAACACCAGTAGGTAGAGTGAAACACACTAGACAAAAAAAGACAAATACTGCCTGCCTCTACCTAAAGCAGGCAAATTCACAAAAACAAAGAGTAGAATTGAGGTTGCCAGAGGCTGGGTAGAGGAGCAGAAAAGGGGTGTTATTGTGATTGGTACACATTTTCTATTTGGGATGATGAAAAATTATCAGGGGAGGCCAGGTGTGGTGGCTCACACCTGTAATCCCAGCACTCGGGAGGCAGAGGGAGGAGGATTGGTCTGCGTTTGAGACCTGGCTGGGCTACATAGAGAGCTCAGGACCAGCCTGAACTACAAAGCCAGACCCTGTTTCAAGAAACAAAACAAAACAGGGCCGGAGGGTTAGCTCAGTGGTTCCGGCGCCTGCCTTGCAAGCATAAGGACCTGAGTTCGAGCCCCAGTTACCACATATAATGCTGGGCGTGGTGGCTCATGCCTGTAATCCCAGCACTCGGGAGGCAGAGACAGGAGGATTGCTGAGTTCGCGGCGGCTTGCCTGGGCACCATAGTGAGCTCAGGTCCAGCCTGAACTACAAAGCAAGACCCTGTCTCCAAAAAGCAAAAAAAACAAAACAAAACAAAACAAAAACGTTGTCCAGGGAAAAGGAAGACTGAGAGACCTAATCTTTTTATAAATTAATTTTATTGGTACATTTTAGACATACATAATAATACTCATCATCTGGAATTTGTACTTGTACATGATATATCTTGATTCTTTTTTTTCCACTTTCCTCCCTTCAACATCTTCCACTCCTTATTTACAAAAGCTGTTTCCACTTTTCCTTCTATTCTCTTTTCATATTTCCTTCCTTTCCTCTTCCATATTTCCCCTTCCCATCTGAACATTTTCTTCCTATTTCACAACAATTATCATATATTTTGGTCCTTATTTATACTTTGGGATATCTGAACATTTGTTTTTGATTTATTTTACTTAAGAGTTTGGGAGAGGCTCTGGGCCGGAGGATTAGCTCAGTGGTTCCGGTGCCTGCCTCCAAGCACAAGGTCCTGAGTTCAATCCCAGTAACCACATACAATGCTGGGCGTGGAGACTCACGCCCACCAGCCATCAACCAGCAATCAGCACCACATACCACAGTGCCGGGCGTGGTGGCTCACGCCTGTCATCCCAGCACTCGGGAGGCAGAGGCAGGAGGATTGCTGAGTTCAAGGCTTGCCTGAGCTACATAGTGAGCTCAGGGCCAGCCTGAACTACAAAGTGAGACCCTGTCTCAAAAAAAAAAAAGAGTTTGGGAGAGGCCTAATCTTATCAACCACTTATATTTAAATCTACAAGTCAAAAATGAGATTGGGAGATTCACCTTGAAGATTCCCACTGCTATCTACAGGACTAGGAAATAAATCGGATACATATGTTTAAATATTGCGTTGCTTTTCCAGTGTGAGAAACCCAAAGTGGATTTAGTCAACAACCTGGAAATGGATTCCTCCTAAATGAAACCTTTAAGAGAGAATGCAGCTGGTTGCTGCCTTGATTCTGACCTGTGAGACACTGTATGAAGGACCAGCTGAGCACTGTCTGGACTGTTGACCTGCAAAACCGTGAGCTAACAACAGGTACACTTTTTTTTTGAGACAGGGTTTTGTTTTGTAGTTCAGGCTGGCCCTGAGCTCACTATGTAGCCCAGGCAAGCCTGGAAGTCAGCAATCCTCCTGCCTCTGCCTCCCGAGTACTGGGATTACAGGCGTGAGCCACCACACCCTGCCTCAGGTACACTTTTTTTTTTTTTTTTTTGAGACAAAGTCTCGCTTTGTAGTTCAGGCTGGCTCTGAGCTCACTATGTAGCCTAGGCAAGCCTCAAACTCAGCAATCCTCCTGTGTCTGCTTCCTGAGAGCTGGGATTACAGGCATGAGCCACCATGCCTGTCATCAGGTACACTTTTAAGTTGCTAAGGTTGGGCCGAAGATTTAGCTCAGTGGTTCTGGTGCCTGCCTCAATCCCAGTAACCACATACAATGCTGGGCGTGGTGACTCATGGCCACCAGCCATCAATACCACATACCACGGTGCAGGGCATGGTGGCTCACGCCTGTCATCCCAGCACTCGGGAGGCAGAGACAGGAGGATTGCTGAGTTCCAGGCTTGCCTGGGCTACATAGTGAGCTGAGGGCCAGCCTGAACTACAAAGCAAGACCCTGTCTCAAAAAAAAAAAAAAAGATGCTAAGGTTGTAGTATATAGTGACAGACTACTAATAAAGCATGATCTGGCAGGGGTCCAAAAAGATCATGCCTTTTGATTTAATAATTCCAACTCCAGAATCTAAGCAAAATACAGCAAAAGTTGAAGACACAAAAAGTTGTTTATTCCACACTACCTATAAGCAAATTATGTATTACTATATATATATATATGATGGAATGTTCTGGGAGTATTGTTTAAATGGAGTGAACGGGGCATGGTGGTAGAGGCCTATAATCCCAGCATTCTGGGAAGAGGATCACAAATCCAAGTTTAGCTTATTTTAGTGACTCAGTAAGACCTTGACTCAAAAAAGAAAAAGTAAAAAAGGGCTGGATATGTAGTTCAGTGTGAAGTGATAACCACCACCACCAAAAAAAAAAAAGACCTAAACAACCTGACTAGGGAAAAGGCTGGTGATTTCTGGGGAGAGTCTATCATCCAAGGTCTCAGGGCACCAAAGGGAATGGCTAGGAGATGATAAGAGATAGGAACAGTGCGATCGTGGGATTCCAGTGTGGTCCCACACACATCAAGAGAAGAAGGCAACCTAAATTGCAGTGACTAAGAGAGAATTTCTTTAATCAGGAAAGAGCTTGCTGCAGTTACAGACAAGATAAAACTCAATGAAAGTGGTATTGCATGCCCTACTCTCGATTAAAACTTAAATTGGCTACTTATAAATATATTCTTAGTATGATGGTGCATAACTGTAATACCAGCTATTTAAAAGGCTGAAGTAGAAGGATTACATGTTAAAGGCTAGCCCAGGCAACATGACAAGACCCTATATCAAAATAAAAGATTAAAAAGGTGCCAGACATGGTGGTGCATGCTTGTAATCTCAGCACTCAGGAAACTGAGGCAGGAGAATTGCCACAAGTTCAAGGCCAACCTGGGCTGCATAAAGAATTCAAAGTCAGGGGCCAGAGATTTAGCTCAGAAATTCCAGCACAAGAGCCCTGGTTCAATGCAGGTAACCACTTACAACAATGCTGTGTGTGGTAAATGTGGTAATTCATGCCTACCAGCAATCAGTACCACATACCACAATGAAGGGCGTGGTGACACACACCTGTAAACCCAGCACTCAGGAGACAGAAGCAGGAGTACTGCTGAGTTCCAGGCTTGCCTGGGCTACACAGTGAGCTCAGGGCCAGCCTGAACTACAAAGTGAGACCCTGTCTCAAAAACAAAACAAAAAAAAAAAGGATTCAAGGCCACCTTGAACTACACTCAGATCCTGTATGAAAAAATTAACTAAGTAAATAAGTAAGTCTAGGGCTATAGCTCAGTGGTACAGTGACCCTGGGTTTGATCCCCAGTACTGGGGGGAATAAGACCTTTCTCAAAAATTTTTACTTTTATTAGTACTTGTTTACAGTACATTATGATTACATGCACGTAATACACCTCAAACCTTTTATTCACACCTTTCCTCTCTCTCTTCCCTCCATCCCTTGAAGGAGGGAACACCACTTCTATTGCTTCTCAGATATACAATAAAAAGGGATCCAGCAAAAATTGCCATTGACTTCATGGATTGCTAAGATGTATGGTTTTGGGGAGCCAGGTATATAACTCAATATGCCATTGCCTGCCTGGAAAGCTCAAGGCCCTGAGTTTGATCCCTACTTCTGCCAAAAAAAGAAAAAAATAGTATGCTTTTTAGTAGTTATTATAGACAGGCAGAATGTTATATGACAGAATCAGAACTAAGGATCACGCCCTAAAGACCCTGGCTTCCATGTATCCCTCTGGGACTCTTCCTAACTTTGAACACTCTTTCCTGGTCTCTCCCTGATGCAGCCATTTCTTCCCATCCCTGCCTTTTGCTTCATGCCTTGTCAGTCCTCTCCAGGATGGGCCACCAGCCTATCAGCAGCCCTGCTCCCCATAGTCTCAAAGCCAGGGCTAACCCTGAATCTAGCTGCTTGTTTGCATCCCCAAAGCTCCTCCCCAGGCTACAGAGTTAAGTATCACATACTTAATGTCATAGTAGTGAACCCTTCAGATCTCTATGCTTCCACAGCCCAGCCTGCACCTCTCCTTTCCAACCTGTTCCAATGCTTCAGCTGCCCTGAACTCTCTATGCTGAATCCCTTCTAACCCTCCAAGTTCAGCTACTGCTCTCGCACCTCCAGACCCTCACACCACTGCCTCATCTGCCTCACAGATGATTATCTTTTCTGCATCTGGCCAACTCCTGTCTTCAGACCCTTGTAAGAAAGATTTTCTGAATCATCCCCCCCCCGTCACACACACACACACACACACACACACACACACCCCATGAGTCAGTTTTGCTTTTTCTATGCTTCCAAAATACCCAGGTCTTCTCTTTCTACAACACTTATGATATTATGATAGTATCTATGTACTCATACGAATCTTCCACTAGATAGCAATTTCCTTGAGGGTAAAACTCAATTTATTAGCATGTAGTAGACATTCAGTAAGTGCCTGCTATTGTAGGCAACATAAGTCTTTTTAATCTAACACAGGGACCCATATCTTTAATCCCAGCACTCTCAGCTCTGGAGAGGCTGAGGCAGGAGGACTGCAAGTTCAAGGCAGGAGGACTCTGAACTACACAGTGAGATTCCACCTGGAAAACAAACTACAAAAACTTGTACACAGATTTTTCAGAGCAAAATTATTCATAAACTCAAAAAAGTAAAAAACCTCGCCGGGCATGGTGGCTCATGCCTGTAGTCCCAGCACTCAGGAGGCAGAGACAGGAGGATTGCTGAGTTCGAGGTTTGCCTGGGCTGCATGGTGAGCTCAGGGCCAGCCTGAACTACAAAGTGAGACCCTATCTCAAAAAAACAAACAAACAAAAAAAAAGTAAAAAAACCTCTTAAATGTCCTACAACTGATGAATAAAATATAGTATGTCTATATACTGCAATATTATTTGACTATAAAAAGGAATGAAGTTCTAATACATGCTACAAAATGGATGAATCTTGAAAACAAGTCAGCCACAAACACTACATATTGTATGAATCCATGTATACCAAGTGCCCAGAGTAGACAAATCTATAGAGCAGAAAGTTGGTTAGTGGTTGTTGCCTAAGGCAGGGGCCAGGGGATGTTACAGGTGGTGGATAAAGGGTCCAGGATTTTGAATTGTAGTGAACATGTTCTGAAAGTGACTGTAACGATTGTGCACACTATGAATACATTAAAGGCAATTGGCTAATATACTTTAAACAGGTAAATTGCAAGGTATGTGAATTATACCCCAAAGCAGCTGTTAGAATAAAAAAAAAACTAATGCTTTAATATTTTCTTTCTTTCTTTTCTTTTGAGACAGGGTTCTGCTATGTAGCTCAAACTTGCCTCGCATTCACTCTGTGGTCCAGGCTGACCTCAAACTTGTCCTGATCCTCTGGTCTCATTCTCCCAAGTGGTAAGATTACAGGCTACCACGCCCAGCTAATATTTTCATCTTTTAAAAAACAACAGATAATTATAAAATTGTACTTTATAATAGTCAAATCACACTAAACAGATTGCATTACAGATCTATTTTAGATACACAATTAAATTTTAGCACAAACACAAGTGGTGTTAGAAAGCTGATCTCTCTGAGAAGAATTCACCCTAGAGTTTCATAGGAGGTATCTTTCTACCCTAATTCAAACGCAAAGGAATCCTATCCATAGAGGTTTGCTATCTACAAAACAAAATCTAGAATGTGCATAATTGAAGAGACTAGGGAAGAAATCAACGCTTGCTCTTTCAAATCCAGCTGAATAAGAAAGAACTCTTCAAAATCTCACTCTGCCAGCTCATCCTCCAAATGATGCAAAGCAGTACCATCCAATCAAGGCAAATCAGAGCTGGGTCAGTTCCTCTGGTATCAGGTTGTCACAGGACTGAGCAAAGACTCTAATGCACACATTATCAGATTTCACAGACGAAAGCCACAAGCTGAAACCCATTAATATAAAAAGGATCAGACCATTTCAAATTCTAAGATCCAATCTCTATTTAAATGAGAGAGACAGACACTGCTGCCAAAGCTGTTTTTGAGCCATCCTTGTCTAACACTCACTACAAACTATCACAGCTCTGGTTCACATGCTCAGTAAGATGTATGTTGCTTGGGAAGCTCCCCCTTTAAAATCGGACCATTCTCACCTTCTCCCAAATGAATTTGACACATATTAGGGTCACTAGATAAGTCACCTCATCTTTGTGGAGCTCAGGTTCCTCGTCTGTAACATAAGAAGATAAATGAGATAACTTCTAAAAATCCCTTTCACTGGGCATGGTGGGGCACATCTGTAACCCCAGCACTATGAGGAAGGAGGGCCTGAGACCCTGTCTCAAAAAAAAAAAAGGCCGGGCATGGTAGCTCCCACCTGTAATCCTAGCACTCAGGAAGCAGAAGCAGGATTATTGCTGAGTTCAAGGCTTGCCTGGCCTACATAGTGAGCTCAGGGTCAGCCTGAACTACAAAGACCTGTCTCAAAAAAAAAAAAAAAAAAAAAGGAAGGCGGGTCACCAGGAGTTCAAGACCAGGCAGGCTATAAACTGAGTTTAAAACCAGGCTGAACTATACCTTGAGATCTTGTCTCATCTGAAAAAATAAAATAAAATTTAAAAATTAAAAAGATGGGGCTGGAGATTTAGCTCAAGTGGTATCGCGCCAACCTTGGATGCACAAGGACCAGAGTTCAATCCCTCGTACTGCTAAAAAAATATAAATAAAAAGATGGTACAAATTCTCAATGTGGAGTGATATATATACACACACATATATATATGTATATATATGTATATATATATATACACACATATATATGTATATATGTGTATATATATATACACACACACATATATGTATATATATCAATAAATTAAATTAAATAAAAAATGTAAAAGAAAGAAAAAGTGCCTCTCAGCTCCATTAATTTTGTGAGGCCATGATTGTTGCTCCATGGAAT
>PVIC010022152.1:0-27929 GCA_004025085.1 Thryonomys swinderianus
AGAGAAGAGAAGAGAAGAGAAGAGAAGAGAAGAGAAGAGAAGAGAAGAGAAGAGAAGAGAAGAGAAGAGAAGAGAAGAGAAGAGAAGAGAAGAGAAGAGAAGAGAAGAGAAGAGAAGAGAAGAGAAGAGAAGACGCATCTCCCTCCACTCTCCAACAGTGCCCTACCCAGCCTTTGCAGGCTGGCTAAAATAAATCAGACTCTACACTCAGGGTCAGAAAATGAAATGAAGTTTTGGGAGAGGACTCAGTAAAGACTACATGCCATTAGTATGGGGAAGACGAAAGGGCCCCAGGTGAGAGAGAATCCTTGGCTCAAGGGCTGTGTGATCTGAGGCATTTTTACCTCAGATCTGTTCTTTCATTCTGACACCCTTTCCTAAAGAGCTCTAAGCACTGTGGTAACAATGAAATACACACAGAATCCTCCTTAATTTTCAAGGGTTATCAATATAATTTAATGATCAATAAACACTAACTCTAGAACATGTATATTTTAGAGGTAAAACTAAAAATTTTCACTTTTAACTGCAATTTCTTTCCAACTTGTTATTCTTTCTAAGACAATTAGTTGAGATAATAGGCTGCCCTCCCACCATCCACTGCACTTAGGGAGAAGCAGGAAAGACCCGGGAAACATGAACCCCCAAATTTCACACATCCCAGCCTGGTCTCCACTTAGAGCCCAGAAAAAAACATGGTGGCTTCTAATCCAAAGCACACCAATCAACCCATCACCAACGACAACCTGGTAAACATTCCAAACGTCGAAGCCAGGAGACTCAAGCCCCACAATGCCACACTTCCATGGACCCCTCCCTAGGGCCATGTGGCTCCCGACTGGCACATCATAGAACATACTGTTAATGAATAGAGTGAGATCATTCAGACAAAAACCCGACTGGAATTTCCTGCTTTGTCAGTCGATCAGCACCTTAATTTAAGAGATCCAGGCAGCAAGACCTTCCTGTCGACCCCAGTGGATTCAGGGTTTTGGATAGGGTCGAGGACTGTACCTGGGCAGGGGGCATCAGCTGCAGAATCACAAGGAAGGGTGCGGTGGCTTCACACAGAATTAGGCATGTCAAGGGCTTCTCCAGGCTGGCACATCTTTTATTATGAAACCTATAATAAAGCCCAAAATAGCCAACTACTTTCAACTGTTTATTTGATAAACAATGAACACACTTGCAGTAGTGACCAAAACACCTTTACTCTGGTGAAGCAGCTTTCCATGTTACACTGACATATTCACAATGTTTTCAGCCCCTTATGCTTTCAGGAGAGAAAAAGTTGTTAAGGACAACAAAAGCAAAAATATGTGATGTAGTGTTTTCATCTATTCATTTAAAACTTGAAAATAAGCAGCTTGTAAAAGAAAACCATAATTTCTACTGGACCAAATTCCTGTTTGACAACTGAAGAATACAATTAACAGGATGTCCCCACTTTAGTTATGGGACCAAAAAAAAAGTATTTTCAAGACATTATGTGCAGGGTACTGGCTATCTACTTTGTATTAAATATTTAGTTACACATAGCTTATTATTTAGGAATCACACTGATCCCAAAGTACAAGAATGTATCACTAACAAACAACCTAATTAAAATACATTATATAATACTAGGTGAGACTAGTGGCAGAGGCAAGAAAGACTACATTCTCAAGAAAAAAATACAGGGCTGCTATGCATTCTAAATGGACCTTATACAGAGCCATCAATATTTAAATATTACAATTTCCATTTAGGAAAAAAAAACCATTATTGATAGCCAGCACGCTCAAAACCAATAATGTCATGAAAACACAAGCCCTTGTGTAATTTGGCAGAACAAGCTGCTCCCTAAGTACAGTGGACTGTTTATTAAATGGAACTCTTCATCCTTGGCATTTCATACAAATAAAACAACACAAAAAGCAAGAGACCAAAAGAAACAAACAGCACCAGTAACAGTCTTCACCTTGAACTCTGTCACTGAGAAGTGCAAGACCTAAAAGACACATTAGTAAGTAAGAGGCATTATTTGGCACAAAAATGAAAGCAGAACCAGCTGAGAGGAAAACTGCGCTGAGAACCTGCCTTTTGTTTAACTATATCACAGGGCAACAGAGCCCTCTAGTGGAAGAAAACAAAAAACATACAAAAACATTCCTGCTTTTAGGTTAATGACAGTACAAGTCTCACTGCTACTGTATTTATTATATGAAGGCAAACTACAAAATTATTTTATTTTTACTCTTAAGTAAAACAATTTCCAGATTTTCAAAACTTTCATAATACTGCAAAATGTCTACTAGGGTAGAGATCAATTTTAAATATTCTGCTTAAATTGAGTTTGAACTATTCTGTCATTGAATAATAGTTTCACGATTCTCCTTTTTCATACTGACACTATTAAAAAAGTTAAAATGCAAACTTACATGCATTGTAGAATTCAGCTGATAACATCACAGGACAGAAAAGTTTATTTGAGGTTTAATTGGACATGTATTAAACCTAAAGAAACAGGTGGGCATGCCGAGCAGGTGTGAGCAATGAGTACACACCTATTTTCAGTTTTCTACACAGGATTATCAAATCATCAGAGCGTTTTAAATTAGTTCCTGCCTTTAAGCTGCCTCTAAATAAGTTATTATGGTTATGTGACTCCCACATACAACACAATGTCCAAAATATTTAAATATAAAATGATTGCTTAATTCAGAAGATACTAATTCTCAATCTTTATATCTAACATTATTTGGAAATTTTTCCATATACTACCAAAAATCCAACAGTTTCTCAGAATTAAATTATTTCAGTTCATTTTACTTATATGGGTATATTTAGAGGAAGAGAATAGTTGTCATAAAAGTTTTTAATTAACTCCCAAAGGGCCACTAGATTATTTTGGAATTTCTTTCTCCACTTAATGAGCACCAGGTTCTTAAAAAGAAGATAAATACTAAGATCCCAGTAGTTTAAGTCCTATCAACAACTGGGAAGGAAACCAAGCGGGCATTTCAGGGTCCCAAGTGCAATGACTTCACCTGAGTATGCTATGCTCCTGAAAGTGGCTAAATAACTCAACTTATGGGCTTGGATTTATGGGATCTTTTAGAATAACTAGAAAAAAGGTCAACAGTACAGTTTAGGCTTGAAGACAAAAATGTCGATATGGAAAAGAAAACAGGGACCTCTTGTTGTGGAGGAAACTGGTATCACCCACAATGGGGAATCAGGGATTCAAAATATTAAAAATGAGTATGATTCCCAACATGAAAAAAAGCAAATTGTCCTGTGTTACTGTAGAACTGGGAGAATTCACACCAGATATGCATTTATCTTAGAGAAGATCTGTAAGATGAAAACATGATGACTATGCTTTACACTCTAACTGAAGGACATAATTTAGGAAGAAGACCTCAAGATTTTAGGGGTGAACCCTCAAACTAAGATGTAAGTATACAGTGGTGCCTCGGTTCAGTTTCATTTGCAAACAATTTGGGCTCCCAAACAGAAGCACTTGGCCAATTTGGCTTTTGTTTACAAACTCTGCATCAGTAAAGAGCATGATCACAGCCATCCTCCCTGCAAACACAAACATGGCCATCTTTTCTGAAATCAGAGAACAGACAACACTGATGAGCCAAGGTACCATAGCACCACAGATTCACTGAACTATACCATTTTCCAGGATCGCTGGCAAGAATATCTGAGAACAGGTTTAGGGATGACTTTGACAGCTTGAACATATACTTGTTTATCACAAGTGGACAACTTCTGTTGAGGGTGTATGTTGTGGAAATCCCCACAGTAAAGCTGAAGCAGATCACTGTGGAACCTAAATTCCAGAAGAGAATTAAACCATCATTCCCAAAGTACATTTCAGTGACCTGAACTATGACCAAGGTAGCCAGCTCATATTTGTTCCAAGGGAAAAGCCATCTTTTTTTACTAATGTGTCCTCTGGCTCCAAAATCAAGAGCAGGCCAGGCTATTTCAGATTTCAAGCCACAACATTTGACACAGCCTTACACTTTTATAGGTTCAAGCAGTGAAAGAAATTTTTCATCCTGACTCAGATCTGAAAGGAATTTAGAAATCAAATTTTAGCTGCTACTGGCTTAAGATTAGGAGTAGAAAGTTTACCATATTGCCATGAATCAGTAGAGTGAAAATATCTCATCTGCTCATACTTGTTAGTAGTTTCTTAATGGATGTTTTACAAAAGCCTGGCTCCACCATGTGATGAGGAATTTATCTACTCTTGACATCCACTTGCACAAGTGCTTTGTTTTCTATTTTGATTCTTTGAGACAAGAGTCTCAATATGCAGTCCAGGCTGGCCTCAAACTCAAGTCAATCTTCCTCCCTCAGCTTCTTGACTGCTGGGACACCACTATGCCCAGTTCTATTCAGATTTTGTTTGTGCCACCACAAAAGCTGCTGCCCCAGCTCCAGGCATTTAGGACCCTTACTAGGCTCCATCACTGAGAGCACAGTCCCTCTGCACTTGTTACCTCCAGGATGCACTCACATTGCCAAATGAGCACAAACCATAGGACAACTGTGGAGGAGAAGCCCTGGACCCTTCTGTGGTAGGAATCTCCCTCTGAAACACACACACACACACTGGCTTCCCCTATTTGTGCACAGATCTCACAATATTGAAACCATTTGAGTTTGTTTGCAGGAAGTCAGAGCCACCACCTGCTAACTCCAGAGAGCCATGAAATGCCCACCCTCCCACCCAGTCTACAGGGCTGCACAGCGACGGCTCCTCCCTCGTCTCTAAGGCAGCATCAGGGCGGGGTCTCCGTCGGGGTGAAGAGATGGCTTCCCCCGTACACTGAGATGCCGATCTCCACTGAGAGAGGTCCACAAGCTACAGCTCTCAACCTACAAAGTTCTTCAGGTTCAGAAAGCTGGTTAAACAAAGGTCAAGGAGAGAATAGTGTTAGTTTTGGAAGAAAACATTCTAATCCTTCCAACTACCTAAAAGAAGAAGGTTGTGGCCAGGGATGCAGGCTGTTGGCAAGACAACCCCCATGGCCACACTTGGTGTGCTGCCATCATATCCCTGCTGCCTGGGGCAACCAAAATATGCAAACCTCACCTAAACTGTGGCCAGTTTAGGGTATAGGAGAGATTTTTACCAGATTCTCCAGTACAGAGTCAGCAAGCTTTTCTGTGAGGGGCCAAATAGCAGTATTTTAGGGTATATAGGCTGCATGAGCTCTGCCGTAAGTACTGGATGGCAGTGATGAGGTAAAGGGATGTGACTGTGTTCTAACAAAACTTTACTTATAAAATTGGGCACCCAGGGCCGGAGGGTTAGCTCAGTGGTTCTGGCACCTGTCTTGCAAGCACAAGGTCCTGAGTCGGATCCCCGGTAACCACATACAATGCTAGGTGTGGAGACTCACGCCCACCAGCAATCAATACCACATACCTAAGTGCTGGGCATGGTGGCTCACACCTGTAATCCCAGCACTCAGGAGGCAGACACAGGAGGATTGCTGAGTTGGCTTGCCTGGGCTACATAGTAAGCTCAGGGCCAGCCTGAACTACATAGCGAGACCCTGTCCCAAAAAAAAAAAAAAAAAAAAAAAAAATACAGTAAGAGGCCAATTCAATATGGGCAGAGCCCTATTACAACCCTGAGGCCTATTAAGGGAGAGATGCTCCCAGGCACAACAGGGGCCTCAACAATAGCAATGCCTGTATTCCAACAGAGTAGCATATGATGGGACCCTTTCTTTAAAAAGTAACTACTAGGAGTATCAGATTTGCAAAGCACTCCTTGTAAGGAAAACCAGGTACCTATGCTTTTAAATATCAAGTCCCACACACAAAATGAATACTGTTATGCTCTACTCCATCCCACTCAGCTTCAAAGAGAACAAGAGTCCACAGGCATCACATCCAACCCCTGGCTCAGAGAATGGGCCTCCCTTTGTATGGCGAAAGGAAAAGACTGATGAAAACGCCACTATAAGCTTTGATAGAAGGCAACTCCTAAGTGTCCCAAAAGTCCAGAAAACAAAGATGTCCAACCCACTCAGAATTTAGCTGTTTCATTTGAAATAGGCAGAAGGAAGGTAGTGATCACAATTTATAAATCGGCATACTGTACAGTTTGGCTGGAAGAAGGACTTTATCTAGAAGGCACAGCCTACTGCGCGAGGGCACTTTCCGAGACAGCCAGGTAGGACACAAAAGCCAGCTCAGTTAGGATGGAAAGCCATGTGACTATCTATCTTCAGCCTCTTCTTTCTTCAAGTCTGATACCACTGTGACAGAGGAAAAGCCATTTGCAAGTACTTGATTGCCTGAAATTCACAGCATATTATTTCAAAAGTTAAGAATAAAAATCCTCAGCACTCAACTAGATTTCCACTTCTCAAAGTGGAAAGTGGCCTTGATTTCTGAGGGGCGCTGGGAGCTGGCTGGGCTAGGCGCTGGGGCACCCTCTCCACCCTGTCCTGACCAGCAGTACTGGCCATAGCACCTGGACCAGACACCCTAGAGGTACCCACCAAGTGAACTGTGGACACAGGGAGGGAGGGACTGGAGGAGGAACGAAGCACCTGCTTCACTCCAAAGGTTTGAGAACCATTTTGATCAACAGTCTGTTTCTTCTTCATGCTACACAATTTCCTTGTCTCCCTATAGCATGAAGAAATGGCTACCGATTTTCTACATTTTAAATGCACTCTCTGGTTTTAAATCCTCTGAGTCCTGGATGACAATGTCTGATACCACACATCTCAAATCTTTTCAAGTACACTGCTCATATTCAAACACCTCTGATCTAATAACAGATACAGGGTCTTGAACCCCTATGCAGGAAATCATCAGCCATCACAGAGCTTACTGACTAAAGGAAAATTGAGGTAAAAAACTAGGGGAATGAGATTATCTTATTTTCTGGATAACTGAATGTTTAAAAGCAAAGATACTTCTTAAATCCTTAAGTCCTTATTTTTTTAAGTTTCTTGAACTACTTTAGTCCATATTCTCAACCATCAGAGAAATCAAAACTATCAATACTACATATGGTCTCCTGGATCAATGAGAATTCAGTCACTAACTCTCACTTCAAGTCAGCAGTTTTTACATCTATGACGATCACCCCACACAGAAGTTGGGAAAACTGGACTGGACCCACTGTGAACATAGGAAGTCTTAAAACTTGACTTTAAAATAATCCCTTCTAAGCAACAACAAAAGAAGAATTCCATTTGTTCCCTACCCTCACAGACAAGCACAGTGAAGAGCTCTGCTCTGGGACTGCCGCCTGTTAGCTCTTTGAGCCTGTGCCACACAATAATTGACCTGTGAAGAATGTATTTTTGTCTCCTGTGCTTGCCTTGAAGACGCCAGGGGATATTTGTGCAGATTCAAGAAGGAATGGTTCAAAATTAGTAAAGACAGAACGGGAAACAGAGCAGATCAAAGGTGATGAGAAACCAATGAGGTCTCCTCTGGAGGTGGGAGGAGTCAGAGTCAGGACCTGACAGCTACAACTTCATCTTTGCATCAGTGAATAAATCTGAAGATGCACCTCCTTTCAGAAAACAGTTGGTTTTTACTGATTCTGATATTGACGTAAATGGACTAAAACAAAGTAAGAGCATATCAAAAAGATGGATGGTACTAGCACCTGGCGGGCTGATGTTTTCTTCAACAGCCCATGAAATCAAGGAAGGAGGCCATTCTGAACTGTCCACCTCACAATCATGGCTGTGCTTAAGCCCTAACATTATGAGGGTTAATTAGGAGGTTAAGACAAGGACAAAATCTCTAGATTTATAAAGAAATAAAATCTTGGTCCCAGCAGAAGATGATAAGCTCAGTGACCAGTCGAAACCTCCAGTATCCTTGGTTTCAAAGTCATGATACTCTCCATATCCTCTTACCAATCAATTTTCATTTGAATAACCCACATAATTGGAATATGTCTGTATACCACACAGACCAGGTCAAAACACTTAGAGCCTGTTGTCTAATGCTTGAATACCAAAATAGCCACAGTCTTCTGCTGAGTTTTCAATTCTCAGAGATTTCAAGGTCAGTCCCAATGTAGCCTGCCATGAAGACACTGGTTTGAAGAGAGGTCATGATTTTAGTGAAACAATAGATGAAAAGGCCATAAGTCATAAACCTTAGAGAACCACTATAAAAAAGGTTTCATCATAGTTATATTTCAGTGAATTTCAGTAGAGCACTGACAAAAACTAAATAAATAGAACAGCAGTAGGCTCACAACCTACCTATTCCTGAATTAGCCCCAGTGACCATGACCACTTTGCCTGTGAAGTCCCGACCCTGCAGAATGTCCATGGCCGTGGTGCTGCTGTCGTATCTCTGCCTGTTGGTTGGCTTGGTTGGATTGTCATCCACGGTGAAGGCTAATCTTGGGTCCAAGTAAGTGGTTCTTTTATTTATGTGGCTGCAAAGGAGGAAAAAGCCATGAATTCACAGCAGTGAACACCAGCAGTTATAAAAACAAGATAATCTTACAGTTTAGGCAAACCCCATTATTCATCTACCAGAAGGCTTATTCTAAAATCTGAGAGGAACCAGGGCCCATTTAATCTATCTTCTGGCCTCTAGAAGGATGACATTCCTGCCCAGTAAGATATTTATCAAAGGCTTTCCATCAGACTGCCTACAAAATATGCTGTAATGTACAATAACCACCACTTATATCCTCTGATCTCAGAGAACACTTCAAGAACATGCCCTGGGATTTTACTTATTTCGTGTAAATGTAACCTAAGATCTCTCAGCCACTCTTTCCAGTAGCCTTTGATTAAATATCTGCACCTTATGCAAGGGCCTAAAAAAGATGAACAGATAAGTGAAAACTACAAATGAGAAAAGCCTTAATGTTCCTAATGACTTGAGCCACCAGTGGTACATGTACAAGTGTCCCATCAGGTGACATGTACCACTGATGGGTCAGAGCCATCCAGCAGTGAGATATACAAATTATGACTCTGTCCTGAATGTGTTAATAATATGAAAATGACCAACTAATAAAATTGTAATGATGTCCCTTTTAAGACTATACCCAAACCTCTTATATAAATACTCTACTTTTGATTTGGAATTGATCTGAAACTTACAGAAACAATATGAAGACACACTGGTACATGAAGATGATTAAGTTATTCCTTATAACAGAATTTATTTCTTTCATTTTAAGTGTATTTTTAACAGTTGAAGCAAAGGAAGATTTCAAAATATCATAAAAATGTTTTAGAAAGATATTAAGAGCTCAGCAGAAATACATGAGATTTTACAATTTAAAATGCTCTTGCTATACATAAAATTATATTTGAAATCCATACTCAGTGCAGTATAAATATGAAGGAACAGTTCAGTCTTTTCTTAAATTATACCCCAGCCAGCCTAGATATGCACTGCAACCCCAGGGGTAGCAGCAGATGAGAGCAGCACTGCCCTGGGACCAGCTCACACTGGATCAGGAGAGCCAAGTGTGTGTCTCTCCCCAACTCCCCAGTGACTTCTCAGTACACAGAGCTTCAAACTGGCTACAGTGCCCCCATGTACCAGCACACCAGCAACAGCAGTTGGCAAACTATAACCCATTTGCCAACAATGGCCCACAGCTAGCCTTTATAAATTCAGTATTATCAGAACAGCAATGCCAATGATTACTATGTAGTCTATGGCCACCTAGAGAAGAGTTGAAAAACTACAACAAAAACCATATGACCCTGAAACCCACAACACATTCTCTGGCCCAGTGCAGGAAATCGAACAACCCCTCTCTAGTCACCAGCAAACTCACATGCACAGATTCCCCAGGAGGACGTAGGAAGCATGCTCAGCCTACCCAGCAATGGACAGCAAATCTCAACACAGACCACAGCAGGGGCACAGCCACAGCTGGTCACCAAACTCTCGGCCAATGACCACTAAACTGCTGCAGGAAACAACTGTCCCAGCACAGTACAAAGGCAGGGATCACACAGAAGAAGACTGGCCTGGCTACACAAAATTTAAGAATTCCTACAGCTGCTGTTTAAAAAATCAACAAAGGTAAAACAAAAAATAAAAAAGTTTGGAACACCTAACAAAGGGGCTGATAGGTGAGGAGAAAAAGTTTTATAAAGAGGAGTAAAACCTTTTTAACAAAGTAACAGGCAACAACAAACACTCCACTTGCCTGACTGCCAGTCTCCCCTCCCATATCTCAGAGACACTATGAACCAAGCCTTGGCCCACCTGACCACCGATGAACCTGCAACTGTGACTTTTGATATTGTTACTATAATCACATTATTCAATGGACTATTACTATACCGACCTATAACGTGAGATGAATAGTATTGCTGTATTTATCAACATCTGGCTGAATGCTAGGGAGAACTTCAAGGCAGGAAGCAAAAACAGTGCCTTGTTTCAAACCAGGCATAATGGTGCATGCTTGGGGAGCCAAACGTGGGAGAGTACCCAGTTTGAGCCCAGCATGGACTACAGAGTAAGGCAAAAGCCAACAAGAACTACATACTAATTATCTGTCTTAAAAAAAAGTTTGGTTCAATCAAGTACAATGAAAATACTAGACTAATGCCATAAAATTACAGAAAACACACAGCATTCAAATTCTTTGAAATGCTATACAGAAAGTGAAACTAGAAACTACAGCTGCTATGCTAAGGAAGGGAGGACACACTGTAACCCATCCACACTGCAACTGGAATAGTAAGTTTTAGTATGCTTAAAGGAAATATGAAAAAAAGTGTTTATGTTACATACATAGATTTAATTTAAAAATAATAATCATCATCATCATCCGCGACTGAGTATACAACTCAGGAATAGGTCACTTACATGCCCAGCACTTACATGCACAAGATCTTAGATTCAATCCCAGGAAATAGAAATACTTTAAAATTCCTGCTTAAATCAACTTCTGTAACCAATCGATCCTAAACCTGTCTGATACATAACCTGAGTTAAATAATGATAGTCATTCTTAATTCACTCCAAATCTAGAGTGCAGCTACCAGATGAGGACTTCTGCCTGCCCCTACGCTATGCCAGGCAAGGATTACCACTGCAGTTTGTTGCTAGAATTCATGCTGAAGATAGAATCGGGGATGTGAAAGTGTTAGAAATGATGGTGTTCAAATGTATTTATAACTACTGATTCCAAATAACAGAAATTTAACAGCACCAATGGCCAATGGTGATATGATAAATTATAGTGTACTATACAAAACAATACTCTAGAGCCATTAAATATCATCTTCCTAAAAATAGAGAAGGATGGGGATGGGGATTTAGCTCAGTGGTCCTGGCATCTGCCTCACAAATGCGAAGTCCTGAGTTTGATCCTCAGTAACTACCTATCACAATGCTGGGTATGGTAGCTCATGCCTATAATCCCAGCACTCAGGAGGCAGAGGCAGGAGAATTGCTGTGAGTTTGAGGCTTGCCTGGGCTACATAGTGAGCTCAGGGCCAGCCGAAACTAAAAAGCGAAACCCTGTCTCAAAAAACTAAAAAAATAAAAATACAGAAGGATATGAGAAAATGCTCAATGTATTGTGGGAAAATCAGGCTATTAAACCATTCACATGGAACACTTTCTAAGTTAAGAAAATCTATGCACAGAAAGCAGCCTGGGGGAAAAATGAGAAAAAACCAGCTGAAAAAATAAACCCAAACCCACTGAAAGCAGATTCTCTGCTGATGAACAACAGATGCAATCTCTTGCATGGCTGTGAGTGGTCAGTGTGTATGACTTTTATCATTAACAATTCTTTCCTATCAAACAGCAAGATGAGCAAGGACAGTTTCCACGTGGACACTTACTCAACAAAAAACACTTGTCCATTCTCATCGGTCTCTTGCTCCCATCCATATGGCAAATCTGAAACACAGGAAGAACAGACAGGCATGTGGGGTGGAGTGAACAAAGCACCTCCTGCCTAACCAGGAGCACTCCAGCTTGCTCTATCCCCGTAGGTGGTTCATCATCTAATGGTCTCCACATTCCTGCTTTTTACTTTAATGAAAAGTAAGGGCAGATGGGGGCACTGTAAAATAAAACTCCAAAGACAAGGTCTAAATTAAGTTGCCTGGGCCGGGCGTGGTGGCTCACATCTGTAATCCCAGCACTCGGGAGGCAGAGACAGGAGGATTGCTGAGTTCGAAGCTTGCCTAGGCTACATAGTGAGCTCAGAGCCAGCCCAAACTACAAAGCGAGACCCTGTCTCAAAAAAAAAAAAAAAAAAAAAAAAAAGATAAATTAAGTTGCCTGGTTGGGCTAGAATTTAGGATTCTCCTGCCTCAGCCTCCTAGAGAATTGGGATTACAGGCATGTACCACCACAGCCAACCTCACTCTTGATAGTTCAGCTCCTCCTCCACTGAGAAACTTCCTAGTTGCTTCAATGTAAACCCTTCCCTGAATGTGCTTGCAGACCACATCCATGGGCACAGTAGGCATGAAGCGCCATTCTTCTGCTATGGGGCTGCATGCAATGTTGCAGAGCAGGTTTATTATTTTCATATGCACTTCTTGTCTCTTCAACTAGACACTAAACCCTTTAAGGGTAGGGATCTTCCTAAACTATTTGCTTTTTGCATTTTTACACATGCATTCCATGGCCTGCACCTTAAATACTAAGATCTAGAAGTCATGGTGCTTTTTATGGAATTCTATAAAATACCAATATATTGGGCTGGAGGGTTAGCTCAGTGGTTCCGGCGCCTGTCTCGCAAGCGCAAGGTCCTGAGTTCGATCCCAGGTAACCACATATAATGCTGGGTGTGGAGACATGCCCACCAACAATCAACACCGCATACCACAATGCCGGGCGTGGTGGCTCACACCTGTAATCCCAGCACTCGGGAAGCAGAGACAGGAGGATTGCTGAGTTCGCGGCAGCTTGCCTGGGCACCATACTGAGCTCAGGGCCAGCCTGAACTACAAAGTGAGACCCTGTCTCAAAAGCAAAAAAAAACCAATATATTTAATGCCATGGTATAAATAAACCAACAGCAATTTTACAAACAATGCACACAACTGTATGGACACTTAATAAATTGTGAATCAAAGGCCATAATTATTTCTATACTTTTTAAGACCAGTAGAAAATCATCTTCCTCGACCCCAAGATCTTACTGCTTCCTCAAAGCAAGAGTCATGTTCCTTGCTGGTTCCCACCAGGGGGCCTTCCCAAAATGACACCAGACCTGCTACCTGTCTGTGTGTGACATCTTCCTAATCTCCTCAATGTGACAGAGTCTTTTCCTAGGACTATATTATACAAACCTCCTGCTACTCGCTTTCTTTTTCCAGTTTTCGGGTGTTCCCATTGAGTCTTCTCCTCAGTGTGACTGTTAAAAAAAAATCCACAACACAATAAATAAAAGTTAACATTTCTAAAAATTAACAAATTTTATCAGGTTTTTTTCTTCCACATAATACTCTTTCCTCAAGAGAAAAGAGGCTCTCAGAGAAGAAACTTTGCTGATTGCATCAGGTCAAAGTCACAATGGGACAGCTAGGGAACCAGCCAAGAGGTGCCCTTATAGTCAGGCAGGAAAAGGAGGAAGGGCCAAGAGGTGCCCTTATAGTCAGGCAGGAAAAGTACTGGGCCTGTGCTGTGCAGTCAACTCTAGAAAACCCGTAAATTACCCCAACTACCTGGTGAGGCATTCTGCACTTGTTTCAGTTTAATTCCAGAATATACCAACAAAAGCCAAATGTCCAATTTATAATGCTAATGTTAAATGTAACATAGACACAGTGAGAGTCTCATAAGCATGTTTTTTCCATCCATAGATATAATCATAAGTAGTCCTTAAGAATAGAGAGACATGGTGGCTCACGCCTGTAATCCCAGCACTCGGGAGGCAGAGACAGGAGGATTGCTGAATTCGAGGCTTGCCTGGGCTACATAGTGAGCTCAGGGCCAGTCTGAACTACAAAGTGAGACCCTGTCTCAAAAAAAAAAAAAAAAGAATAGGGAGACAAGCATGGTGGTTGCACAGCTGCGTGACTTTGGCTTAACCTCCACTTCCTTATTGGCAAAATAAAAGAAGGCTGGTCTAGAGGACTTGCACATAAAGGGTTTCACAAAGCAACTGACAAGGCCAAAATCCTCAAAAGTGCAAGCCATTATTGTGAGCATACCAGCTTCACTGTGGTGCCAAACTTAACACTATATCTCAGAACACTATGCAGTCACAACTAAAACAGTGGGCCAACAGCTAGAACCACCTGTCACCAGGTGACAGGAACCCAGGAAGCAATTACTTCCTTAGGGAACCAACCCAGTACACAGGGGAGGCACCCAAAAGCTGGGCTGGATTTCTGGAAAGCTCACATACTCTTGTCAAAATAGCAAAGAGTGTGACTTAGTCACTGACATTTAAATGACAAAATCTAGATATTCCTTCCCTACTTACGCTTAAGATAAGCAATGGGAGTTTCTGTAAAATGATGCAAATGTAAACAAGATCTTTGGGGTGTGTGTGTGTGTGTGTGTGTGTGTGTGTGTGTGTGTGTGTGTGTGTGTGTTTGAGGGATCAAACCAGGGTGTTATACATGCATGCTAAGCAAGCACTGAACTACACTCCAAGGTCAAGCTCCCTTTTTCATCAAACACCAGCTTTGCACTGGCTTTATAAACTCCAAGCAGCTGGGCCACTGGACCCACAGGCAGATTACCAGAGCTGCCAATACAGAGAGCTGTGTTCTGCCAGGATAGGCTCTGGCCACACCTGCCTCTCAGAGCTGTAGCAAAGGGGAGACACACGACACCTGTGACAGAGCTTACAGCAAGATTAAATCCTTGTGCGAGCAAGAGATATCAGTGGCAAAGTCAAGCACCACCAACTCAGATGTGCAAAAGAAGCTCTGATGCCCTCCAAAGGACCCAGCATCAACAGGAACCCTTCTCCTGCTTATCCTTGCCAACAGAAGGAAACACAGCATGCAAACTCAGTCACGTCTAACTTCTCTACTCCTTATTCTGCAAGGCCACATGCTTCTCCCAGGAAAGAGTTGCCTCACATTCAAAGTCTTCACCAAGTGGGTTCAAAGCCCAGCTCAAAATGCAGCCACCAGGCAATCCCTAGAGTGGACTATTGAGCCTCCACGGCAGGCTGGACCCTCGGACACCCACAACAGCCCTTTGCTGGGTTCGCTGTAAATGTGCAAATGTAAATCTGTGTGTAAACAAATCCTTTCTCTTTCCAAAAGAGCTGTAGAATTGAGGCCTCTGTGCATGTGATCAATACATCATTCCACACCAACCATGCTGAGAGTGTTCCGAGCCACCATCACCCCCTGACCTAACCTAAGAATGCTACTCAGGGTGAGGATCCACCTCTCCTGGTACTCTCATACAACAGCCAGGAATCCCAGACAAGTGCTTTAGCCTTTGCCACACTTTGTATCTAGATGCCCCCAAAGCCTCCGTAAGTCACAGGTGGGGGCTTTTTGGAGGAGGCTGGATATAGAGTTTGTGATGCTTGGACTTATAAAGTATATGATTACGGAATTAGCCCACTGACTGGTTTCACACAGTTCTAGGTACAATTAAAGATGTCCTACCTTAGCTGTGAGTGCTATCCACTCTAAAGGTGGGCAGCCTGGTAATATATACAACGAACAGAAAGAAGATCTCTGGTCTCTTGTTCCTTGTTGTTTGCTGTCTTCTGCCTTCCCTGCTTTGCCATGGACTGTTTCTACCCTGCAATGCCCCTCTGCCATGCCTCCCTGCCTTACAGACAGTCAACTACAGACTGAAATGTCTACAAACTATAAGCCAAGTAAACCTTTCCTCCTTTAATTGTGAGTGTCCAGTATTTTGTCTCAGCAACAAGAAAAGTAACTGAGACAGCTTCCCTATGCCTCAGTTTCCTCATCATAAAATGGGGATAACAGTAGCATCTACCTGTTGGGGTTCTGGAGGACTGAATCAGGTAACATGTGAAGAGATGTGCCTTTCAATGAGATTATTTTAAGTAAATACATATAAAAATTAATTAAGGGTGTTCTTTTTAATTAAACTTTAATCACTTTTTAGTGAATACTAAACTGTGCCTTGAGTCCCCAAAGTGTTATCTGATTCTGCCTTAATTAGAAGCCCTACATTTTTTAACTTCAATAAGCTTTTTGTCATTTAAAGAGATAACTGACAGCAACCCTAAATTTAACCAAAGGGATTAAAATTATTCACAGTACATAAGTACCACTTCTAAGTCAGCTCTTGCAGGGTTTTAGTTTAGTTTGGTTATTTCTGTTTTGCTTGGTTTCAGTTGGCAGAGCAGTCCTTCTCCTAAAACAGGCTGTTGGGGACGGGCCAGTCTCCCTGGTGGCAGAGGCGCCCTCACCGTGGACCTTGCCAGAGCCACCTGGCATCCTGGAGCCCAGTGTGAAGGCTCTGCAGGCACAGGACAAAGGTGCTCTGAGGTCTGAGCTGCACTGTGGGGCACAGGGAACTGGTGGCACGTATATCACAGCTCAGAGCTAAAGCTACAAAAGTTGGGGCCGCACAAGTGAGGTCTCAGCGGGCTGCAGCCTCTGTCCTTGATCGTGTGGAAGACCACCCAGAAAAAGGGGCAACTCAAGAAATGATCTGAAAGTCCACCCTCAAAATGAGAAAGACAATGTCATGTCCAAAGTGAGGAGGGAAACAAAGGGCTGGGACACTTGCCACCAGTCAAGAAAAAATCAAGAAAGATGGCTGTGATTGCAGGGTTAGGATCACTCCAAGAGCAAGCAGAACTGCAGATTGCCCAGACCATGGTGGCGACAGCAGGGCCAGACAGGCCAGTGTGAACCCTAAAACATGGCTGAGAATCTGAGGAAGCCACATGTCCTCTGGGAGGAAGCAGACAGGAAAGGACAGACCACAAAGGTACATGCAGTGGCAAGACAAGACCAACAGAAGAAGGGGGGCCCTAGGCCCTAAGAGAAGAAAGCAGTCCAGCCTTTTGGGAAAAGTAGTCAGTCTAAGACAGGCTAAAAAGCCGGGAGTAGGTCCAGGCATCTCTGTGTCATGGAGTACAACACAGCAACTGCTCAAGGAGTCCCTGGCTATTCATTTACTCATTCCACAGGTGTTGTTTCAGCTCCTAGGTACTACAGTGCTGGGGAAGCAAAAGTCTCTGCCTCTGGAAAGTGTAGGATGTAAGAACACCCCTGTGGTCCTAGTACTTGGGAGGCTGAGGCAGGATGATGATTTAAGACAGCCTCAGCTACACAAGTTCAAGGCTGGCCTGGACTACACTGTGAGACCTTGTCTCTAAAAACAACAAAAAAGAAGTCTGTCGTGTAGAGAAGGGAGACAAACAGCAAACAATGACAAAACACCAAATATCCTGCTCCGGACAAGAAGCAGATAACACGATAATGGCTATGGGGATATGTAAACCCCACCCCCACACCCCGCGCCTCCAGTCAAGAAGGAGGTCTGAGCTGGGACAGTAATACTCAGGGGCACTTCGGCTCAGCTGAGGGAGGGTAGGTGCTCTTCTGTGCAGCACACACCCCCAGGTGAAGAACAGTGCTCCTTCCTACTACAGTTCCCTTTAGCTCTCCAGCACCCTTCATCCTATGTCACTCCCGGCTGCAAACCTTCCATGGACCCCTGGGCTCCTCAACAGAGATGCCACTAACTGCACTCCTCTGCAGACTGGCCTTCACTCCCCTGCCTAGGCATCCAGGTTGCTGCACAGGCCATGTCAGGGTCTCTCTCACCTGCTGCCCTTTGACCTAGCTTCTCCACTCCTACTGGCAGGCACAGTTTAGGTGCCAGGTCACCTTGCTGAGTGGCCTCCACCACCCCCACAGTTCACATGCTGAGCCCACTGCAGCTCCTATACACACTACACTGGGCCTGTCACTCTCCCTGTAACACAGGTGACAACTGGGAGTGATTCATCTCCTTACAACCAGTGTGGGCAAAAGGCCTGGCCCCTGACATTTCTGCATGCTTTGAATAAACTCACTCAAGCTTTTTTTGCTTGTTTTTCTTTCTACTTGGCCAGCAAAGACTGCAATAGTTCACACCTGTGGGTAGATCACAATCACCTGGGAAGACTTTACAACCTATCAGTGGGGGAGGGGAAGGTTCAACATAGTAACTGGAAGGGGGGATTCAGAAAAACTATTTCAACATGTTTTCCAAGCCGGGGGCAGTGGCAAGAAAATTCACACGAATTGAAGGCCAGCCTGGGCTATAAAGTGAGTTTAAGGCCAGCCTCTGCTGCATGGTGAGACCTTGCGCTTAGCGCTTCATGCTGTGCCTGACCAACCCTTATGTCGACCCCACTGCACAGACGAGGAAACTAAAGAGTTTTTTCAATGACCCAGTCAGAGTTATTGACGGAGAAAGAGTCTGCTAGGGTTTCCAAAATTTCCTCAGGAAATGACAGTGAAGCTAAGACATTTGTTTAAAAGGCACATCCTCCTAGGCCTCCAAGCTAGACCCCAAGGAGGAAGCTAGTCATTTGCAATTGTTTTTAATTTTTATTTATCTTTTAGGAAGTCACAGGGGTTTGCAACCAGCGCACCGTGCAGGGCCGCCTCCTGGACAGCAGAGGGCGCGCCTGGATGCGGCCAGGTGACCCCACAGACCAGAGCCCACAAAGGCCCGGGCCCAACTGGGACCCTCAAAGCATTTTTCACAAGCCGCTTCAATTCGCCTCGCCCACACCAAGAGGCCCCGGCGCGAGACTGCGCGAGGTCCAGGTGCGTCCCGGCAGAGGTGCGCCCAGGCCCGGCGGCCCCACTACGGCCCCCTTACTTGGCATAGTAAACCCAGCCGTCCTTGGTAGTTCTCTCCTCCCAGCCCGGGGGCAGCTCGTCCTCGCTGTCCGTGTCGTCCAAGCCGGCGTAGCGTAGCGCTGCCATGGCGGAAAAGAGGCGTTCGCCCGCTGCCGAGTCTCCTCAGGAACTCACTCCCGCTTCAACCGAGCGCCGCGCGCGCTGGGGGAGACCGCTCGCGCCTGCGCACTGTGCAGGTCGGAGGCGCACAGCCGAGTACGCAGCTTTAATCCATTCTCCTGGTTTTCACAGCTGCCAGTGTAAAAGGGGCGGAGACTCAGGTGAACAGCGGTTTAAGCAAGGAGACTGCTGGAAGGAAAAGGTGGAAAACCCTCCACGCTCTGGAGACGGATTAGAGTATCGTCTACGGCCGGGCCTAGGGGAAGAAGCGTGCGCATCCAGTCAAGATTCAGGAGTCCGCCCGTTGCTGGGCGACCCGAAGTCACTTCCGCGCGGCTCTGGCCAATCTTGCCGGAACGAGCCCTTAATGATTGGGCATCCTGGGAAATGTAGTACAACTTCAATCGGACTAGAAACTGACGCAGAAAGAGAGAATTCTGATTCAAGTGTCCTAGACTCTACTATCTCCTTGTTTTAGAGCATTATTATGGCGAATAAACGACCTCTAATTAAAATCCTTGCCACCACCTGACACTAATTCACAAACTTTGTTGTACGTATAAGTACAACATTATAAACACAGGAAATTGTACTCCCCTGCTTTGAGTATCTCCTGATTTTCCAGAATAGGAAGTTTCTTCCAGTTGCCAGGTTCTGTTGAAATTACTGGCTGATTTTTAGGAAGCACCTAATGTGCTAGTCGGGACTCCCTTGTCTCCCTTCAATACCTGACACTTCCGATGTGGCACAACTCAGGAAGGCAGCTAAATAACCCCAGGGACACGGAAGAAGGCAGAACCAGGAAACTCCTGGCAATTGGCAACCCATAACTACATGCAATTTCTTAGTCAACTGCGTTTCCCACCAAAGTGACAGCACTACCAGGAAGAAAGTCATTAACAAGTTGGAAATCAGGGTCAGGGACTAACTGAAAAGCAAAAAAAAAAAAAAAAAAAAAAAAAAAAAAAAAAAAAAAAAAAAAAAAAAAAAAAAAAAAAAAAAAAAAAAAAAAGATGTGATACTTTCATTTTTTTCTTCACTTTTTAATTTTTTTTTCTTTTGAAACAATTCGTGGCCTTCAGTTCTCACACAGGATCCTTCTGTCTCAGCCTCACAAATACTAGAATTACAACCACCCCCCTGGCTTTCCTTCATATTCTTAATCACGAGTAATGGATAAAATTTGCACACTCTTGCAGTTTTAAACTTTAAGTAAAGAGAATGTAACATCCTCTTAAATGTATAGAAAAGGTCCAGACCATGGGTGGAGCTTAGAAAACCTCAAAGGCCTCAAAACCAACTAAATGGAGACCATACCTAAAGACTACATCGGGGACTACTTCTCTGTAAAGTCAATCAACACAGTCTATTTTATTTGTACAAGAACAATTACCTTGGAAGAAAGAAAAGATAACCTTTGAAAAATCTCTTATTTGCAATAAACTCTACCTGTACTCTATACCAGTGATGGTGAACTTTCAGAGATTGTCAATGATACAAAAAGCCAGCTGCAGCTTGGGGCCGGTTTAGCACTACTGCTGTATATAATGGCCTGTATGTCTTGTCTGAAATCTTCCATCAGAGACACAGAATCAAGGTTATATTTCCAGTTCATTGCAGTGTTTGAATTTCACCATGTTAAGACCCAGCTTCCAGGTAACAACACCTCAATTCATGCTTTTTGGCTCACGAGAACTTAGCAGAATGATCAGACCTGCAAATTTGTTAAATGAGTAACTGAAATGAATCTTATTTTTAGTTGTTTCTCTGTGAATCAATTTAATTAAACCAAAATTTCAAATGTACAGAGTAAACTCTCAGAAGTTCTCTCAGAGCACCTGACAAGTATTCCATCTGTAAATGTTCTATATCTGAAACCTGAAGCACATCTTCAACTTGGACTTACATTAGGAATTTTCTAGAATGTTATCCCTTTTAGAATTTGCTACTCTATCCTGTGTAAGAGGGAAATCCACTGACTGTGATTTCTGTGGTTTAAGATTCAGAGAACATGTCCCCAGCAGAAAGATGACATATTTTTCAGAGCCAGAGAAATGTAGTGACCATGTTGTTTCTCATCTTTGTGACCCAAAATTGATCATTACTGGAGGATAACACCTCTGCATAATCTTCAGGTGGGGTTGGGGCTCTTCCTGCATGTGCCTACCCCAAAGCTAACTCAGTGAAAGCATCACTTAGTTCTAACATGTCTGCTATCCCATCTCAAACTCACTATAATGTGACTTACCAAATCTGATCAAGTGTTCTTATTAAATGCATTTGAGTCTGCCACCATGAATCTGCCCACCTTTAGTTAGCCTTCTTGCCTCTCATCTAAATCATTTATTTATTTTATATGAGTAGGACATTAAGTCATGTAGCCCTCAGATTTTGGGGAGGAGAGTGAATAAGGTCAAATTGGTATGCCTCTATTTCTGTAAGATCGGTAGCCACTGCTCAAGTCGTGACTCCTTCGACTGACCTTAGGCTGCCCTGCTCAGAGGTTCTCCTGCTACCTGTTGCCTGTGACTGGGCCTCAAGCTACACACAGCACATACTAAGAAGTCCTCAAAACTGATAGAACTCTAAATTTCTGAGTCAACCCTCTGCTGTTCCTATCACATAATGATTCCTTCCAAGTCATCTCCTGCTATGGATGCTATGGTTTCTAAACTTTACCATGATTGACATTTGAGGCCAGAAAATTCTTTGCTCTGGATATTTCTATACATTCATATACAGAATTTGAAGTGGCACTGTTGGCCTCTACCCACTGGGTGCCAGGACCATCCCCCTTTCCCAGTGGTAATGACCCAAACATACTCAAAAGCTGCCAGTTTGAGCCTCACTGGAGAACCAGAGGTCTCTGCTGATGGTTAACCAGGAAATTACTAACTTGTGAAGCAGTGAGTTTTACTAAAATTTGTTTAAAGCATGGGTCCTTTTGTAGTAGGAGAGTTACAGGGTAGTCCTAGAAACTGGTCCCTGCTGGCTCCAGCTGCCTGTGGCATTCTGCAGCTTTGATTCAGTGCACCAGTCCTCAGATCCCCAACCCCTCATAGAGTCAGAAGTGTAGGCTGCCAGAAACCTACTAGCTGGTCCAGACCAACACCTCAACATAGTCCCCATCTTCCTACATCTGTCAGAAAATTAAAGAAGTGAGACACACAGGAACTGGGATATTAGGGTTGTTGTCTTTTGACTCATTTTAGTCAACTTAGACACAACTTAGAGGAGAAGAGGTTTCTGCAGGCTGTTCCTGAAGTCCCTGTCCTTGGTCGACTGGCTGCAAGAGAGAAACACTATGGCAAAGGGACTTGGCAGAGGAATGCTGCTCCCCTCATGGAGAGCAGAAAGAGAGAATAGGGACTGAGTTCGGGGGGGGGGGGCTGAGGACAGGCATATTCCCATCCAGGGAACATGCTCAGTGACCTCCTCCTACTCCAGGCAGCCCCTCCTAAAGCACCGTCAGCCATAAACTCATCAGGGGATCCTTCCATCCTCTATTGTTGAGCTTAGTGCCCATGATCTAATCACCCTCCAAACTCTACCTCAGTATCCATGAGCCTTTTGGGGGACATTTTGATCATTACAAAGCATTAAATGGATTTACTAAGACATAGTGTTTCAGTCATTTGATTATAAGAAGAGACCAGTTCCAGAATAAAGGTTTATGATCAGAATACATGTGAATGGGACAGGAATGTTATTTGGGATAACATAGGAGGAAGCCCAAGAACAAGACTACTTTTTCCCTTCATGTAACATCATGTTCTCTCGTATGGTTCCCCACCTTACCCATCTCATACCTCTGTTTGCTCGTGATTTCATGATTTTATGATTTAACTTGCTAATGGCTTTGACTTTGCTTTCATAAGAATCTGTCAGCTTACAAGCACTATTGGTTAGCAAGACGATAATATGCTTGAGCAATTTTAAGTTTTGGAATAAATCAAAGTCCTCATAACCATAGGAAAAGCCTTGGGGATGGCTTGTTTTGGTAAAGACAGTTGAAGCAGAATGATTATTGGTAAGATTTTTTTAAATGACTGTGTGGTTACACAACTGCACACCAGGTGGCCCTCACAGTCCATGATTTCAAAGACTGAAGTCAGGCTCCCCCGCACCAGGAAGTTGCTGTTTGAACTCTTTCTTTTTTATTATTTCTACAATAACTGACAGTTTATGATCACAAGATTAATTAGTTTTTGATGAATGCAGAAAGAAAAAAAAATATGTACACTGGGCACGAGTTTTAGTGTAACATTTCTGGAGCCACAGTTTTTCAATTTATCATCACCAGGAACGTGGTCATTTTCCTCTTCACACAGGAGGCAAACACTCCAGTAACTCTGAAAACCTGACTTAACTTCAATCATTATCCTTGTGAAATTCACCCTGATGCTTTGGTACAAAACTCCACTTACTAATGGGATCTGGGAAATGAAACTGATCATTAGGAGAAAATCTCTCCTATTCACTGCAGCCTTATTTAAGAAGATGCATTCGTATTTCACTTACTCATTCAAATATACAGTGAGTGAAAAAATATATTCGGTGTCTTGAGAGCCCCCCAAAAAGACACTCTATATCCAAAGTGCTATTAAGACATCCAAAGTATTAAAGTGTGGTGCTTCTAAGAGATCAAAGCATTTCAGTGAATCCAACTAATGCCAGTTATAGATGGTGATCAAGTTCCTCAACTTCCCTTAGTTTCATTGTCTGAAAAATGAAAATAATATTGGTCCTTGCCTCATAGCTGTGTAGGGATATTAAATAAACAGACATGTCTTAGGGTTGGGGATTTAGCTCAGTGGTTCAGCACCTGCCTAGCAAGCGCAAGGTCCCTGGTTCAATCCCCGGTAACCACATACAGCAATACCAGGCATGGTGACACATGCCCACCAGCAATCAGTACCGCATACCACAGTGCTAGGTGTGGTGGCTCACGCTTGTAATCCCATCACTCGAGAGGCAGAGGCAGGAGGATTGCTGAGTTTGAGGCTTGCCTGGGCTACATAATGAACTCAGGGCCAGCCTGAACTACAAAGTGAGACCCTGTCTAAAAAAAAGAAAAAAAAAGTCTTTAATTTAACCTCAGGGTCCAGTCAGGAAAATTTGACAGTTCAACATTTGAAATTTAATAGAGAAAAGTCATGATACAGATTGTATTAGTCAGCCTTCCCATCACTGGGACATAATAGCTGACACCAACAATTTAAGAGAAGTTTAATTTGCCTGATGGTTCCCAGGATTCAGTACAAGGTCGGCTGGCTCTAAGGCAGGAATGTTGTGGGAGAGTGTGGAGAAGCTTAGTTCATGGTGGCCAGGGAGCAGAGCAGGGAAATAACACCAAAGGGGAAGGGGACAAGGAACAAGATTTTACCCAAGATCATGCCTCTGGGACCCACCCAAATGCACTCTTTTCTCATCTGTTGTCAGTTGGGACTTACAGGGTCTTTGACTGCTGTGATTGAGCAGGTGATAGGGCAGAAAGGGCCCTGGCGATGGAGGACAGCTTGTCTACCAGTATTTATTAAATATCAGTTATATGTCAGGTGCACTTCAAAGGTCCTAATCCAAAGTAGTTTTTTCTTTTAACCAACCATACATTCAGGGAAATCAGAGGTCACAGCCTTCTCCTTCTGGAACAGTACTATTTCTCCTATTATTTCATAACACACCAACCTGCACATTCTTAGTTCATGTCCCCTGCTTTTGTTCTTCCCCTGGCTTCAAGTTCAAGCTCCTTGGGGCAGAAGGATTGAGGTTTCAGGCAAACCTGGGTAAGGCAGCAAGTTCAAGGCCAGTCTGTGCTACATAGTGACACACTCCTCTGACCAATCTTCACCTCCCAAATCAGGAAGCTATAAGTCATCAGTAACTAATTTACCGATGAGCACCATACCCCCCAAGATCTATTCACTTCCCCAAAGTCTACCTCTGAGCACATGAGGCTTCAGGGACATCCTGACCTAAACTATTATACCCTCTATCTCTTTTTACCTAGAAGTTAGACTAAATTTTTATTAGATTCATGGCAACATGGTTCTCAACTGCTCTAGGTAATCTCCTGATTTTTTTTTTTTTTTTTTGCTTTTTTTGGAGACAGGGTCTTGCTTTGTAGTTCAGGCTGGCCCTGAGCTCACTATGGTGCCCAGGCAAGCCACCGCGAACTCAGCAATCCTCCCGTCTCTGCCTCCCGAGTGCTGGGATTACAGGCATGAGCCACCACGCCCAGCATTTCCTGATTTTTTAGTACAAAATGTTTCATCTTTTATGAAACAATAGTGACAGTGATAGTAGGGTGGTTCTTTGTCTTGTTTTTTTGTTTTGTTTTGTTTTGTTTTTGAGACAGGGTCTCGCTTTGTAGTTCAGGCTGGCCCTGAGCTCTCTATGTAGCCCAGGCAAGCCAACTCAGCAATCCTCCTGCCTACAGAGTGCTGGGATTACAGGCGTGAGCCACCACACTGGGCACTGTGGTATGTGGTATTGATGGCTGGTGGGCGTGAGTCACCACAGCCAGCATTGTATGTGGTTACCAGGGATTGAATTCAGGACTTGCTTTTGTGAGGCAGACGCCTGAACCACTGAGCTAAATCTCCGGCCCTTGGCTTATATTTTTAAAAATAGCTTTTCTTGAGCGCAAACCCAACATTTGGAAGACTGAAGCAGGAGTATTGCCGCAAATTCAAGGCTAGCTTGAACTACATAGCAAGACCCTGTCTCAAAACAAACTAAAAGACAAATAAATAAATATGGCTTTTCTTGACATAATTTTAAAGCTGACCCTCTCAATGCCATTTGCTTCATCAAAACAATGCACAAATAACAATTAAAAACAAACAAGAAACAAAATTTTTCTTTATTACATAAAATCCAAATGTTTGGGAGCCATTAGTAAAACTGGATAATTTGTAAACTTTCAAGCCAGAATAGGTATTGAAAAGGCTTCCCTAAAGCATAAAATAAGAGAATGATTTTACTTTATTTATGGACATCTTCAGGACTAAGTAGGGATGCTCATTTTCTCTTGGGCACAGATGGACGTTTCCCCCTAGTGAATACACTTTTTTACAGTGACTTCCAGAAATTAGGTCCTTAAGTGTGAAAACTTCACTTGTTTACTATGTAAAGGCCCAAAGCACACATGTAACTGTAGTGTATAATTTTTGACTTGCTAACACTGACAGCATTATATATCAGCCTAACTTCATTTGTGACTGTTCTCTGCTTTACAGGGAGAAAAACCACCCCACTGGAGCAGTGTTACTCCCAGTCACTAAAAAACAGCAGTGTGGGCCAGAGATTTAGCTCAATGGTTCCGGCACCTGCCTCGCAAGCGCAAGGTCCTGAGTTCAATCCCGGGTAACCACATACAATGCTGGGCATGGTGACTCACGCCCACCAGCCATCAATACCACATACCACAGTGCCAGGAGTGGTGGCTCACGCCTGTAATCCCAGCAATCGGGAGGCAGAGGCAGGAGGATTGCTGAGTTCAAGGCTTGCCCTGGGCTCCATAGTGAGCCCAGGGTCAGCCTGAACTACAAAGCGAGACCCTGTCTCAAAAAAAAAAACCCAAAAAACAAAAAACAGCAGTGCAGAATCCATTCTGTCTAAAGTCTTCCAACACCTGTTTAGGGGAGTTTGCTTTTGGCAGCCAAAGCTTCCAAGACATCACTCTAATCCACAAGCAGACTTCTTAGATGAAGAAGTGAGGGTCATATCTCAGGGAAATTAAGAATGCCAGAGAGATCCATTGGTCTCTGACAGTTTATAGGACTCACACACCCATTCTTTACTCCTCAATTTCTTACTTAAATGAGGGAATGAAATGTTATGTGTTTAAATCACTATCAATGAGAGTACTCTGCCACTTAGCTTGAGCTTAATCCAAGAAGTTATTCTATACATGCTTGATTTTCACACTTTAAACTGTTCTTGCTATAATCCACTTTCCTTGTCTTTTCCCTGTACATTTCTTGATCAAATAAAGGCATTGATTTTTTTCTCATTTAAATGAGCTTTCAAGAAAGACTGGTTATAATTGCCTGTATCTGATATCTTGCTTTGATCAGAGGCCTACCCTCAAAGAATTTAGAGAAAGTTAAATAGTATAATGAGTAGAAACTTCCTAGTAGAATGAGCAACATGGTACAGGCACTCAACAAATAACAGTGATTATGATGGCCCATTGACTATCATTATTGCTACTGTTATCTGGTATTCATATCTGCAAATCACACTAGAACTCAAAAGGGGGAAAGGAGGACCCTTGCTGGGGCCAGCTGGCAAAATCAGACGGTACCTGAGTCAGGGGGATGAGGATTAAGAAAAAGACAAGACAGATGAAGATGGGATCGGGAGGGCCTCTCAATCAATACTGATCAGGACCCTGAGTTTATTTTACAGTGCTCTTTTATAGTATTTCTACGTAGGATGCCCACGTGAAAAGTTTTACAATTGATAAGGTGAATAAATAATAACAAAACATCGAAGGTTAGCACAATCTTAATGCAGAGATAAAGGTATCTGCCAAGGAACATCTAAGAATCTACTAAACTTCTTCCTAGTCAATTTGCAGGTTTCTTATGCTAAAGACTAGCTGTAACTCTCAAGGACAGGTTTTTGTCTCTCACAATATTTCCCTTAGCGGGAGGTAGGGAAGAGGCCCAGGGCAAAATGAAGATAGTTTCCTGGTGAGGGAGTAGGCCCCTCCCAAGATGACTAAGGGCAGCTCCAGAGCAGACCCCTGGTTTAGGTCAATGCCCCAGCCCGGGCCGCTTCCCAAACGTGCTATATACAAGGCAACATCAAAATATATGCTGAAACCGGGTGTGGTGGCTCACGCCTGTAATCCCAGCACTTGGGAGGCAGAGGCAGGAGGATTGCTGAGTTCGAGGCTTGCCTGTGCTACATAGTGAGCTCAGGGCCAGCCTGAACTACACAGTGAGACCCTGTCTCAAGGAAAAAAAAAAAAAAAAAAAAAAAAAAAAT